>JANHFF010000415.1:0-12500 GCA_024542945.1 allo-octoploid hybrid of Carassius auratus x Cyprinus carpio
ACAGCAGTGATTGTGCAATACTCCATCAGTGCTGCAGTTTTCAGTCCGGTCTCTCACTGAACTCAGCGCTGCTTCTTCATCAATATTTCACATCACTCTCTCGATGTTCTGTGTTTAGTTTTTGAAAGAGTGACTGAAGGACGTCCATCGAACACGCTGAAATATCTGTCATCATTAATGTGGAATGACAGTCTGAAGACCTGCAGGGCAGTGGAGTAACAGATGGAAATAACTGTGATCTCATACTGTACTTCAGCCTGAGACAGAGAGGAAACACATTGTGAGTTTTGCATAAGCTCTGATATTAAGAAGCAAGATGTGGGTTATATCAGTGTGTGATATGTTTCCTCTGGTTTCACAGAAATCAGTGCAGATTTCCTCTCATCAGATGATGACACACAGCTCTATTAATGAAATCTGAGTGTAATACAGTGTAAAGTTCATCATTTACTCACCTTCTTGTTGTTTCAAAATTTTTAGGAAATATAAAAATTTAGTGCACATACAAAAGTATAGGGTTGGTAAGAATGTTTTTTTTTTTAAATAAGCCTCTTCTGCTCGCCAAATCCACATTTATCTGATTAATAATAAAAAAAAAAAAAAAAAAAAAAAAAAAAAAGTGAAATATTATTACAGTTTCAAATAGCTGTTTTCTCTGTTAAAATCTGTTAAAATATAATTTATTTCTGTGATCAAAACTGTATTTTCAGCATCATTACTCCAGTCTTCAGTGTCACATGATCTTCAGAAATCATTCTAATATGATGATTTGCTGTTTCATAAAAATGTTATGCTTTCCAATACAACTGTTTAAACATTATGAAATCAAAATACATGTATTGGATAAGTCAAAATGACATAAGATATTAAGTCTTGTCTCCTGAGAAATGCATCAAAATTAGTTTTTGCTTAAAACAAAAATCTTCCAGTGGGATCAGAAAAATAAAAGTGTTTTCCCTTTGAATTTAGTGAATTTTTCTGACTCCATCCACTGGCAGATATTTGTTTTTGTTTTAAGTTGAGTTTGCTTTAATTTATTTGTTTGTTTCAGAAAACAAGTTGCTTTAAGAAGTTTTCCTGAAAAAGACAAAAATACTTAATAAGAATCACCTTTGATCAATTTAATGCATCGTTGCTGAAAAAAAAAAAACTAATTTCTTCCAGTAAATAAATAAAAAAAGTAATTTAAAATCTTACCGACCCCATTTTTAATTACTATTTTAATCAGCAGCATTTCCTTCTGGTCGTTATGGTCGTCAAGATAAAATAATACAATTTCAAGACCTTTGAACACTGTTTTTCTAGTTAAAAATGAATATGCGTGACAAAGTTAACAAAGCTGTGAGTGGACCGCTCCTTTAAACCTCGGGTTTTTCTTTTCTCATCTTGCAGAGAGTGTTGTTGATTGTTTTATCTCAGCGTTTGCGGTCAGTCACGCCTCAGATGGAGCAGTAAATGAATAATACTCTGATACACTAATGAATCCGTCTGAGCTGTGCAGAAAACCCAAGAATGTGTCTGAGTGCGTCTGGAGGGTCCACTGCCTAAAAATGTTAAGAAAGGAAAACAGCGCGTCTGCCAAGGATACATTAGCGGTCTCTCTCACCGGCCGCTGAACGCTGGGGTTATTTAAAGCGTCTCCCCGCTAGCGTTCCAGCTCTGCTAAATATCATAAAACAGCTTCTGTCTGATCTGGTGAACGTGTGTTAACGTGGCCCCTGAAGAGCCGTGGAGCTGAGAGTGTGTTGAGAGCTTTAGCTGTGTCTGGTTTCACACTTGTTTAGATTGATATTGATGATCGTGTAGCAGCGACCCGCTTCATGTGTGAAATAAACAGTGAGGGATTCGCTCAGAATGAAGCAGTTTTAGCACCTGATTCATGGAATTATGCAAATCAGCCAATGCTACAAACACGCCCACATCATTAGGACTGATTGTAATTTGTAGGTCGCATCTGAGACTTTACCAATCTTTTAAATGCTAACGTGAGCTACACCGCACAGAACGCTGAACTAGATTTTGTATCGACAGAAAGAGCAATAGGTAAGGATTTCAATAAATTTAATGCATTCTGGGAAATGAAGTGTTCTTACCATAATTTTCTATTTTTTTTTTATAAAAGCATCAGCAAAATGCACAATATTTTATATAATGTTTTATTAAATCTAAAAAGGTAACATATCACATATGTAATTGATAATGAGAAAATAAAATAACTATATATATATATATATATATATATATATATATATATATATATATATATATATATATATATATATATATATATATATATATATATATATATAAACAGCATAATTATACTCAGTAAGGATACATTAAATTCAAAAGTAAAAGTAAAGGCATTTATAATGTTATAAAGATTTCTATTTCAGATAAACGCGGTTCTTTTGAACTTTCTATTCATCTGTGAATCCTGAAAAAATAAAACGTATCACAGTTTCCACAAAAACATTGGGCAGCACAACTGTGTTCAACACTGATAATAATCAGAAGTGTTTCTTGAGTAGAATGCTGATACTCTTTATACTCTGTATTTTGGTGTATATTGCATGTAAGGTCTCCAGGAGGTTGTTGGTATCATCACAGATAAGAAACTTGTTCGTAAGGGATTTTATCGTTGTATGTAACTGGACCGAGCTCATAGAAAACACTGACTTGATCTGTGTGGAGCAGCACTAAACCTGCTGTGGGTGGTCTGTTTGTTTTTGTGCTGAAATACACTGGTGATTTGCTGTGTACTGTAGTAGGCTACTACTGTAGCGTGATGTTTATATGGTACTTTAAAGCATCTCAGAGAAAGTCCCGGTCTTGCTGTAGTAGTGTCTGAAGCTCTGTGGATCTGTATTGTTTTTGCATTCATGCTGCTGTTGGTTTCAGATCGGTTTTGGTGTAATTGTGGCGTGTAGCCGCCCGTCGTCCTTCAGGACTCGCCACAGCTAAATCTGCTTCGTGTCCAAGGTCAATGTTAGTCGATATGAAATATGTTATTTTGGTTAGCTGTTCCTAGTAATCTGATATTATAGAAAAACACTGGGGCCGCAGCGTTTCGGCCGTGGAGGTTGGAAATCATTGCGCCGTCTGCTCGGGATGTTTGTAATAGTTGAGATTGTGATCTGTGATTGGGGCCTGTGGACCGCCGTAATTCAGCGTATTTTTATTCTTTCGATCTTGTAATAACAGAGTGGCACAGAAGGACTTCGGATTGCTGGAGGGAGCGTCGAGGGAGTACTGCGTGTGTGAATGATGTCAAAAAATCACTCACTGCCTTCACAATAAAATACTAGTTCATTGCTAATTGAATTTTAATCAGAATTAACTGCCTACAGACTCATTGGAAATAGTCAAATTAAATTAAATTTATTTGTAAAGTGCTTTTCAGAATATGCATTGTTTCAATGCAGCTCTACAGGAAGTCATTTTGTTTTGTATCGAAGCTTGTTTCCAGTACTGAATGAAAAAAAAATGAAAAAAAAAGGTGACATTTCTCTCACAATTCAAACTTTGTATTTCTCAGCTATGAATTTATATCTCATAATTCTGAGTTCATATCTCACAGTTGAGTTTATATCTCATAATTCTGAGTATGTATCTCGTAATTTAATTTACTTCTTTATAGTGCGCTTTTTGATTTTCTGTTTTTCTTATATTAGAGTTATATTCCATCTCTACTGTGTAATTACTGTGTATGTCTACACTATGTCTGTACTTTCTTCTGCACTGTCACCAAGTCACATTCCTTGTTTGTGTAAACATACTTGGTAATTAAGCTCTTTCTGACTTCTGACTTCTGTTATCTGCAATTCTGTAATTCTGCAATTTATATCTCGTAATTCCGAGTTTATATCGCAATATTTCCGAGTTTATATCTCACAATTCTGAATTTATATCTCAGTATTATATTATATTAAAATATTATATTAAAGTATTATATTATTATATTTAAAAAAAAGGTTTATATCGCAATATTTCCGAGTTTATATCGGAATTTTTCCGAGTTTATATCTCAATATTTTCGAGTTTATATCGCAATATTTCTGAGTTTATATCTCAGTGTTTCCGAGTTTATATCTCAATATTTTCGAGTTTTTATCGGAATTTTTCTGAGTTTATATTGCAATATTTTCGAGTTTATATCTCAGTGTTTCCGAGTTTATATCTCAGTATTTCCGAGTTTATATCTCAGTATTTCCGAGTTTATATCTGAATTTTTCCGAGTTTATGTCACAATATCCCCGAGTTTATATCTCAGTGTTTCGGAGTTTATATCTCAGTGTTTCGGAGTTTATATCTCAGTGTTTCGGAGTTTATATCTCAGTATTTCCGAGTTTATATCTCAGTGTTTCCGAGTTTATATCTCAGTGTTTCGGAGTTTATATCTCAGTGTTTCGGAGTTTATATCTCAGTGTTTCGGAGTTTATATCTCAGTGTTTCGGAGTTTATATCTCAGTGTTTCGGAGTTTATATCTCAGTATTTCGGAGTTTATATCTCAGTGTTTCCGAGTTTATATCTCAGTATTTCCGAGTTTATATCTCAGTATTTCCGAGTTTATATCTGAATTTTTCCGAGTTTATGTCACAATATCCCCGAGTTTATATCTCAGTATTTCGGAGTTTATATCTCAGTGTTTCGGAGTTTATATCTCAGTGTTTCCGAGTTTATATCTCAGTATTTCGGAGTTTATATCTCAGTATTTCCGAGTTTATATCTCAGTATTTCCGAGTTTATATCTGAATTTTTCCGAGTTTATGTCACAATATCCCCGAGTTCATATCTCAGTATTTCGGAGTTTATATCTCAGTGTTTCCGAGTTTATATCTCAGTGTTTCCGAGTTTATATCTCAGTGTTTCGGAGTTTATATCTCAGTGTTTCCGAGTTTATATCTCAGTATTTCCGAGTTTATATCTCAGTATTTCCGAGTTTATATCTCAGTGTTTCGGAGTTTATATCTCAGTATTTCCGAGTTTATATCTCAGTGTTTCCGAGTTTATATCTCAGTGTTTCCGAGTTTATATCTCAGTGTTTCGGAGTTTATATCTCAGTGTTTCGGAGTTTATATCTCAGTGTTTCGGAGTTTATATCTCAGTGTTTCGGAGTTTATATCTCAGTATTTCTGAGTTTATATCTCAGTATTTCCGAGTTTATATCTCAGTATTTCCGAGTTTATATCTCAGTATTTCCGAGTTTATATCTCAGTATTTCCGAGTTTATATCTCAGTATTTCCGAGTTTATATCTGAATTTTTCCGAGTTTATGTCACAATATCCCCGAGTTTATATCTCAGTATTTCGGAGTTTATATCTCAGTGTTTCGGAGTTTATATCTCAGTATTTCCGAGTTTATATCTCAGTATTTCCGAGTTTATATCTGAATTTTTCCGAGTTTATGTCACAATATCCCCGAGTTTATATCTCAGTATTTCGGAGTTTATATCTCAGTGTTTCGGAGTTTATATCTCAGTGTTTCCGAGTTTATATCTCAGTATTTCCGAGTTTATATCTCAGTATTTCCGAGTTTATATCTGAATTTTTCCGAGTTTATGTCACAATATCCCCGAGTTTATATCTCAGTATTTCGGAGTTTATATCTCAGTGTTTCCGAGTTTATATCTCAGTATTTCGGAGTTTATATCTCAGTATTTCCGAGTTTATATCTCAGTATTTCCGAGTTTATATCTCAGTATTTCGGAGTTTATATCTCAGTGTTTCCGAGTTTATATCTCAGTGTTTCGGAGTTTATATCTCAGTGTTTCGGAGTTTATATCTCAGTGTTTCGGAGTTTATATCTCAGTGTTTCCGAGTTTATATCTCAGTGTTTCCGAGTTTATATCTCAGTATTTCCGAGTTTATATCTCAGTGTTTCCGAGTTTATATCTCAGTGTTTCCGAGTTTATATCTCAGTATTTCCGAGTTTATATCTGAATTTTTCCGAGTTTATGTCACAATATCCCCGAGTTTATATCTCAGTATTTCGGAGTTTATATCTCAGTGTTTCGGAGTTTATATCTCAGTGTTTCCGAGTTTATATCTCAGTATTTCGGAGTTTATATCTCAGTATTTCCGAGTTTATATCTCAGTATTTCCGAGTTTATATCTGAATTTTTCCGAGTTTATGTCACAATATCCCCGAGTTTATATCTCAGTATTTCGGAGTTTATATCTCAGTGTTTCGGAGTTTATATCTCAGTGTTTCCGAGTTTATATCTCAGTATTTCCGAGTTTATATCTCAGTATTTCCGAGTTTATATCTGAATTTTTCCGAGTTTATGTCACAATATCCCCGAGTTTATATCTCAGTATTTCGGAGTTTATATCTCAGTGTTTCGGAGTTTATATCTCAGTGTTTCCAAGTTTATATCTCAGTATTTCGGAGTTTATATCTCAGTATTTCCGAGTTTATATCTCAGTATTTCCGAGTTTATATCTGAATTTTTCCGAGTTTATGTCACAATATCCCCGAGTTCATATCTCAGTATTTCGGAGTTTATATCTCAGTGTTTCCGAGTTTATATCTCAGTGTTTCGGAGTTTATATCTCAGTGTTTCGGAGTTTATATCTCAGTGTTTCGGAGTTTATATCTCAGTGTTTCGGAGTTTATATCTCAGTATTTCTGAGTTTATATCTCAGTATTTCCGAGTTTATATCTCAGTATTTCCGAGTTTATATCTCAGTATTTCCGAGTTTATATCTCAGTATTTCCGAGTTTATATCTCAGTATTTCCGAGTTTATATCTGAATTTTTCCGAGTTTATGTCACAATATCCCCGAGTTTATATCTCAGTATTTCGGAGTTTATATCTCAGTGTTTCGGAGTTTATATCTCAGTATTTCCGAGTTTATATCTCAGTATTTCCGAGTTTATATCTGAATTTTTCCGAGTTTATGTCACAATATCCCCGAGTTTATATCTCAGTATTTCGGAGTTTATATCTCAGTGTTTCGGAGTTTATATCTCAGTGTTTCCGAGTTTATATCTCAGTATTTCCGAGTTTATATCTCAGTATTTCCGAGTTTATATCTGAATTTTTCCGAGTTTATGTCACAATATCCCCGAGTTTATATCTCAGTATTTCGGAGTTTATATCTCAGTGTTTCCGAGTTTATATCTCAGTATTTCGGAGTTTATATCTCAGTATTTCCGAGTTTATATCTCAGTATTTCGGAGTTTATATCTCAGTGTTTCCGAGTTTATATCTCAGTATTTCGGAGTTTATATCTCAGTATTTCCGAGTTTATATCTCAGTATTTCGGAGTTTATATCTCAGTGTTTCGGAGTTTATATCTCAGTGTTTCGGAGTTTATATCTCAGTGTTTCGGAGTTTATATCTCAGTGTTTCGGAGTTTATATCTCAGTGTTTCGGAGTTTATATCTCAGTGTTTCGGAGTTTATATCTCAGTGTTTCGGAGTTTATATCTCAGTATTTCCGAGTTTATATCTCAGTGTTTCCGAGTTTATATCTCAGTGTTTCGGAGTTTATATCTCAGTGTTTCGGAGTTTATATCTCAGTGTTTCCGAGTTTATATCTCAGTGTTTCCGAGTTTATATCTCAGTGTTTCCGAGTTTATATCTCAGTGTTTCCGAGTTTATATCTCAGTGTTTCGGAGTTTATATCTCAGTGTTTCGGAGTTTATATCTCAGTGTTTCGGAGTTTATATCTCAGTATTTCCGAGTTTATATCTGAATTTTTCCGAGTTTATGTCACAATATCCCCGAGTTTATATCTCAGTATTTCGGAGTTTATATCTCAGTGTTTCGGAGTTTATATCTCAGTGTTTCCGAGTTTATATCTCAGTATTTCGGAGTTTATATCTCAGTATTTCCGAGTTTATATCTCAGTATTTCCGAGTTTATATCTGAATTTTTCCGAGTTTATGTCACAATATCCCCGAGTTTATATCTCAGTATTTCGGAGTTTATATCTTAGTGTTTCGGAGTTTATATCTCAGTGTTTCCGAGTTTATATCTCAGTATTTCGGAGTTTATATCTCAGTATTTCCGAGTTTATATCTCAGTATTTCCGAGTTTATATCTGAATTTTTCCGAGTTTATGTCACAATATCCCCGAGTTCATATCTCAGTATTTCGGAGTTTATATCTCAGTGTTTCCGAGTTTATATCTCAGTGTTTCCGAGTTTATATCTCAGTGTTTCGGAGTTTATATCTCAGTATTTCCGAGTTTATATCTCAGTATTTCCGAGTTTATATCTCAGTATTTCCGAGTTTATATCTCAGTATTTCCGAGTTTATATCTGAATTTTTCCGAGTTTATGTCACAATATCCCCGAGTTTATATCTCAGTATTTCGGAGTTTATATCTCAGTGTTTCGGAGTTTATATCTCAGTGTTTCCGAGTTTATATCTCAGTATTTCGGAGTTTATATCTCAGTATTTCGGAGTTTATATCTCAGTATTTCGGAGTTTATATCTCAGTATTTCGGAGTTTATATCTCAGTATTTCGGAGTTTATATCTCAGTATTTCGGAGTTTATATCTCAGTATTTCAGAGTTTATATCTCAGTATTTCCGAGTTTATATCTCAGTATTTCGGAGTTTATATCACAATATCCCCGAGTTTATATCTCAATATTTCCGAGTTTATATCAGAATTTTTCAGATATAAAAAGTCAGAATTGTGAGATAAAGAAGTTACAGTTAACTTTATATATATTTTTTTATTTATTTATTTTTATTCCATGGCCGAAACAAGCTTCCACAGTTACAGTATGTCAGTAATATCAGCCTGTAAAACACTATGCATTATAATAAATGTTATCATTGCATAGAGCGCCAGAATGCAATCAGTGGTTTTTGCGTTTTTAATTTAGTGTCAAAATATTTGAATACGGTCAAGATAAGAAATCAATACAGAGCTCTTTAAAATCTGAAAGTTTAATTACAGGTTCATTCATCAGTGATGAAATGCTAGTCAAATGCATGTTTCGCCAAATATGTATTTTTGTGCACGTGTGTGTGTGTGTGTGTGTGTGTGTGTGTGTGCATTTGAGTATGTGTGTGTGTGTGCATTTGAGTATGTGTGTGTGTGTCTGAATATGTGTGCGTGCGTGTGTGTGTGTGTGTGTGTGTGTGTGTGGACTCATAACCTTTAGCTGCTGGATTAAATCACACTCAATGACACAGACCATTTGCTCTGGCGGTCCGAGAAAGAAAATATTTAATTTGTCCCTCTTTCTCTCTCTCTGCTTACCCTTGAAGAACATAATTGATATTGTAAATAGGAAGTTGGAAGGTCGCTGGAGTTTCGGCATGCACTGTTTACATAATGTACAATTATGTTTTGCCTGCCATTTCCTGGATGTTATACAGAGGCCTGAAACAGGCGTGTGGGGGGGAACGACCTTGTGACACACACATAACACCCTTAACACACAACACACACACACACACACACACATAACACCCTTAACACACAACACACACACAACACACTTAACACACACAGACACTGAACTCGCTGTTACATCTGCAGTACATGTGCTCAGACACGGAGGAAAAAAAAACTATAAATGGTTCGGTTAAAAAATATAACATTGCAGATGTCTCATTGTCACAACAGCTTGCACACACTATACAAAAATGATATTTTAACAAGTCATCTTCTGGAAATGATTAGTGCAAATCACGACGTTCTTCCCACATGACCTCATTTCTCTAGACTAATTTCAGTGCTTCAGGAAGTGTCTTAATTAGTAATATGTTAATTCATTGATTAACCAATAGGTCAGTATCTGCATGCATTTTGAATCTGTAGCCAATTAAAATAGCAGAAAAAAAGAAAAAATAAATAAAATATTAAAAAGTATTATATAACATTAATCATATGAATTATTCTAATTTTAATAGGTCATGAAATATGCTACCATTGATTTAGCAAAAGGTTGTGCATACTGAAGCCAATTACAGCCGTAAATAAAAATAATTAATTAATAGATAATTAATTCATTAAAAAGCAATATATATATATATATATATATATATATATATATATATATATATATATATATATATATATATATATATATATAAATGAAAAAATATTAATTACATATACCTCATTGGGAAATTGATTTTTTTTCTTATTTTATGAATAAATTTGTAAAGGTTTATGCTTTTTTTGTTTCTGGAAATCAAGACTAATGGTTTTTGTATCACATTTCCTCAGGCCAAAGCCCGGCCCTCCACAGACATGTCAACACAATCAGATGTCAGCAAACAAAAACACTCAAAACGTCTTGAAAATTTATAGTTTTATTTTTTCTTAAAATTTTCAATAAGATTTTTTTTTTTCACTTTAAGTTTTGGTAATTTTACATTTATTTTTAACATTTAATTTTAAATTTGAGTACATTTAAATTGTATTTTGTCATTTTTTCAAAATAGTTTTTATTCATTTTATTCCTAAGTTTAATTTTAGTTTTGCTTGTTTTAGTACTTTGAGTTAAACTAAACAAAAAGGTTGCCTTGCCAACTAGCTTATTTTTATTTATTTATGTTAGTTTGTTTGTCTTACTTTATGATTTTCATTTTAATCTAATAACCCTGATGTGATTATTCCTAAAATAAATAGTTCCCAGCGCCTGTATAATGTGTGTCCATCTGTACTGCTGGGGGTTTTGTAAGCGTGTTGTCTTCATCATGTGTGTGATTGGCGTGTCCTGAAGGCTGTGTGCGTCTGAAACTGTCTGATCGGTGGCTTGATTGCATGTGTGCTGCATTACTGCATGAACTCCATTCACATTCACACATGATCACCTCTAGAGACGCATGACCTTCATTATGTGTGTGTGTGTGTGTGTGTGTGTGTGTCTGGGAATGACACAAGAGTCTCGTCACGCATGTAAAGCAGATCTGATATAATGTTCTGTTTCCTGGATCATTAATCATAAACAGGGCATTATATCAGATACGCTTTACATGATGCACACGATTGCAGGTAGATGTCATATTTATAGTGTGAGTGTGCATTTGTGTATTGATAGTAATGTTTAAACATTTAACGATAAGAGATGTTGCTCCGCTTTATTTCTGTTGTGGTTTAGATCAGAAACGTGATTGTTCAGTCAGTGCATTTCAAAGAGGAACTATACATGTGAACATGAGTTTCATACTCTAGAAAGATTTGGCTGGTGAATGTGTGGAAGTAATCTTCTGTATCTTTACACTCATGTCACAGTTCGGTTCAACACATGATACAATACTATCACAATAGTTCAAAGAAAACCAGAATATTGTTAAATCACTTTAGTTACTTGAAATATAAAAAAATATATATTATAAAATATTTATATTATATGATTTATAACTTATTTCAGCTGGTTTTCCAAGGCACCATTTCTCATTTTCATTTACTTTAACTTGAACTAAAATGTCTAGAACTGGGATAATAATTAATAAAACTATAAAGATTAAAAGCTTTCAGGGTCACCATATTTGTGTGCTTTTATGTGTGTTGGTATTTTAGTATCTTTGAGATACTATTGTAGTTTTTCTTAATATTTTGAATTAGATTTAATTTTTTATTATCAGATTTCATGTTCATTTCATCAGATTTTTTGTAATTTTTATTAGTTTTGTCTATGTATTGTTTTTTATTAATTATTTCAGTTTTAGTTATTTTAGTACTAATTAGAAATGTTGCCTTGGCAACAAGCTAAAATAAGTTTGTTTTTCATATTTTAATTTATTTGATTTCAGTTAACTTTTTTTTTTAATATTTCAAATAATGCAGTTTTTAATTCATTAAAATATTGTCGCTATACATTTATACATATTGTAGCATTTTTTATATTGTGATTTAAAACAAATGGGGAAAAAGAAACATAAAAAATATTTTTTTAAATATATATTTCAATATTTTTTTCTCTCTCAATGTTCCACTTTCTCTCTGACACTTACATTAAAACTTTTCACAATAAAAAGATAAAAATAAAAATAAATAAATAATTATCATAGGTCATTGTTAGGCAATACATGAATTAATTAAATGTCCACCTTAATATGAAAAAAAAAAAATGTCTTCAAATGCATAAATGTAAATATAATGCCTTAATAACCCTTCAGCAAGTTAATATCCAGAGAAAGTGTTGCTGGAGAAGTTTTGTTGTCTCCATCCGGACCACAAATGGGAGATTTCGAGCCGTATAGATCTGCTGCTAGCTGTAAAGATGAGGGTTTGTGTGTAAATCCTCCTGCTCTGTATTTATGGTTTGTGTTGTTGTGTCTCCTCAGGATCCTGAGCAACAATAAGATCTCGGCGCTGAACAATAACTCTTTCCTCGGCCTGCGAGCTCTGGAGAGACTGTGAGTGCAGTGCCATTTCCATCTGGTTCTATACTGTGTAGAGATGATAAAACAGAGGAGAATTGGCTCCTAGTCATGTAGAAACCATATATACGTATATATATATATATATATATATATATATATATATATATATATATATATATATATATATATATA
>JANHFF010000415.1:17500-37500 GCA_024542945.1 allo-octoploid hybrid of Carassius auratus x Cyprinus carpio
TAGCTTGTCCAAAAAAAAAAAAAAATGAAGTATGATAAAATATGAACTCTGGTTGCATTAAAAAAAGTTACATCCTTCATGAACACAACTAAATAATATGAGCAAATGTATTTATTAATGTAGGGTTAGGGTTAGGGTTACACCATTGATGTAACCAAGTGTGTACAGCTTTTCCCAAACACATCTGTGTGCTGAAACTTCACATGCACATTAATGACCAAATATGAGAAAATGTCACCAAATTTCAAGAAGAAATAAATAGTTTAAATTAGACATCCAAGCGTCTAAAACACTACATGCATGACACAAGCATTATACATTAGGTTGCATTATGATCAATCAACCAATGGCACTTTTAAGGCCTTAAAGTCTTATGAAAGATGGCATGCAAACTCTTTTTCTTCAAGCTCTGGAAACAAGTGGGATGAACGGAAAAGTTTAATGGCGCTGAACAGAAGTGTTTCTGGAGTCACACACCATTAGAGCCGGACAGAAGCCATTTATCAGCAGTAATGACCGTCACACTTGAGCCTTAAATATTTCACATTAACCACATTTAATCAATCCAGAAGCCCAGAGAACTGTGATTTATAACCAGATGAGTGATTTGAAATACATATTAAGGGTATTTTTGTTCTTGAAAAGCTCCTGAAAGCTCCTCCTTGTTCCTTCTGGCTTTACAAACAACTAAAACCGGAGAGAAGAAGCGTCCGATCTTCCAAGAAAGATGGATTATGGAAGGTCAGAAGTCTGTCTCGTGACATTTTTCCTGCTGGTTCTGACGGTCTGCAGATGTCTTGTGTTTGACTCCGTCCTTCTTCAGATTCCTGTCACTCCCTTCAGACACAGGAAGCACAGGGACACAATTTCAGGAAGTTTGTTTTGGCCTCAGAGGAAAGTCAGGAGTCACAATTTGATACAGCTTCATGTATTTTTAGTGCACTTGGTCTGAGACAGTCGGTCAGAGCTGAACGCATTGAGCTTTGTACAGAAGACCAGTTCCACCACAACATAAAATATATATATATAATTGCAACTTTTTTTATCTCACAATTCTTTTTTTCACAAAACTGCGGGGGAAAAAGTCAGAATTGCAATTAGCTTTTTAATTTTTTATTCTGTGGTGGAAACAGAACTGTGAAATAAAAAACTCAGAATTTAAAGGAGAAAAAAGTCAGAATTGCAAGAATAAAACTCACTATTCTGAGAAAAAAGTTCATTGTGTGATATAAATTGTGAGATATCGCAACTGCTGGTAAAAAGTCACATTTGCCATGTTTTATTTTTTGTTCTGAAACAAAGTCAGAATTGTGAGTTAAATATTTGTGGTAAAAACAGGTTTCCATTTTTTTGTGTTTGTTGTGTTTCTGTATGTTGGAAAGTGTGGATTTCATAACTTGCTAGTTATAGATCAAATATCTCTCTCTCATTCTTAACAGTTTTTTTTTTTTTCATCTGTTGTACAAATACTACCAAATAATTTGTTAAAATAAATATAAAAACGTTCGGGGTTGGTAAGATTTTATTTAATATTTTTGAAAGAAGTCTCTTCCGCTCACCGAGGCTGCATTTATTTGATCAAAAATACAGTAAAATTGCGAAATATTATTACAACTTAAAACAGCTGTTTTCTATGTAAATATCTGTTAAAGTGTAATTTATTTCTGTGATGCACAGCTGTATTTTCAGCATCATTACTCCAGTCTTCAGTGTCACATGATCTTCAGAAATCATTCTAATATGATGATTTGCTGCTCAAGAAACATTTCTGATTATTATCAATGTTGAAAACAGTTGTGCTGCACAATATTTTTGTGGAAACTGTGATTTTTTAGGATTCACAGATGAATAGAAAGTTCAGCGTTTGTTTGTCTTTCTCTGTCTGTCTTCAGGGATCTCAGCAGTAATCTCATTAGCAGAATTGCCCCCGGCGCGTTTCATGGCCTGACGGCTCTGAGGAGACTGTAAGTATGATTATAACCTTGAAAATGTGCGTGAAAACCCAATCAGCATGTTTTATAGATTCTGCAATGCGCCCCAGAAAAAATCAGAGAACGATTACGTTCGTTTTCAAACACACACTGTAAATATGTGTTATGAAGACATCGCTTTGTAACGATTTTAAAAAGCATGTATAGTGACGGGTGAAACGGAATCAGTTAAACCATTGCGTCACAAAATGATTTACTGTTTCGAAGTGCTCCAATGGATTGCGTATTGCAAATCATTTGCAATAGATTGGTACTTTCTGTGCGTTAATTCTAGGTATGGACATTACATTTTGAGTTATGAAATCTGGGATATGGTCATTGCTCTACTGCGAAAAAAAAAAGAGTTTTTAATTGTTTAGTGTTTTTAAACTTCTACATTGGATCCCCGGTCTTGAATATTAGCTCACATCTTTATGCAGCACCCTTGAGAATGAGAGCTGCAGCCGATCTGAGGCTCATTCTGCAGTGAAGAGGCTTTCAGCGTTTAGACGTACAGACGCAGGAGCCATGCAGACCTTTAATGTGACACTGATTGCTGTATTTGAGCGGCTGATTGTGGATGTGCGTGTGCCAGGCTGCTGGACGCGTATAATTTAAGCAGCAGGTCTCATCGCTAATTTAAGAGTTCCCAACCCATGATTACAGCTTTGAACCGAACCGAGCCGCTCCCACTGCACCACAGCAGCGCATGTTTCTCATTACAACACACACACACACACACACACACACACACACACTGACTGATTGCAGCTTCAGTCTGAATGAGGAGTAATTGGAGAGTTACTTAGATTAAAGCACTTAACCCTTATTTTCCTCAAGGGTCTCGTTACCACAGTGAACGGCTCTGAAATTTCATTATTCGAGTGATTTAGGCCCAATCCCAATTCTACACCTCAGCCCTTCCCCTTTCCCCTTTCGTTCACGTGAAGGGGTGTCTGGATTCTCTTTTGGTTGGAGGGGTAGGGGTAATGGGAAGGGATAGCCCTTCAGCGGCATCATGGCTGCCCGAGCGAACAAAAAGACACATAAATGTAAGCATTTTTGGCATTAAAAAAGATTTTAAAGAAAAGCATCAATGGTTTTATGTCACATTCAATCATGCATTTCTCTTTTCATAGAGTTTATTTCAAAAACAGTGATTTTATCCTCTCTTTGCTGGAAAATACAATGTAACAATTCAGTTTTTAAACTGTTATTAATAAAAGTTGTGGTGCAGCGTTGAGAAGTTTCTTTGCTCCTGGATGTGTGAGCTGCGCGATATCTGATGTGTGTGTGTGTGTGTGTGTGTGTGTGTGTGTGTGTGTGTGTGTGTGTGTAAGCAGCACATTAATACAGAGCGGTAATTAAAGGCTCTAATGCACACCAGTATAGGTGTGTGTATTGTAGGAGCTAGAGGACGTATGATGACGTGTGACGGTATAGTTGTGGTGTCCCCTTTGACACTCTGTTTCAAGGGACAAGGGGAAGGGGTATAAAATAGAATTGGGATTGGGCCTTAATGTCTCAGATATTTCTTTTTATAATTCAACAGGAGAATTAAAATAAACAGAAGTGAGTTAATTGTTCATATAGTTAGATAAAATAAAATAATAAAAATGACAAATGCATGTGAATTATTACTAAAATGATTAAAACTTAAATTGCTAAACAATGTTATTTTAGTATCATATGAGATACTATTATAGTTAATGTTTTAAATTGCATTTTATTTTTATTTTCTGTTTTCACTTTCATTTTAGTAACGTTTTAGTAATTTAGAGTTTTCACACAGGTCTTCACATACAGCCTATATTGATATAAATTACATATAAAATTAAAGTGATCTATAATAACCGTACTGCAATTTAAGTTTGATTAGTTTATGTGCTTTTTTTTTTTAAATACCTTTATTTTTTTATTTTAAATAGCTTTAATTTGTTTAAATTTCAGTTTTAGTTTTAGCAATTTTAGTACTTCAACATACACTTATTGGGTTGCCAAAGCAAAATTTCTCATTTCTGTTTAAGCTTTTAATCTTACATTTATATACTTTATTTCAGTTAACATACATACATACATACATAAATAATTAAAAATTGTGAGTAGTCAGTCATCTGAGTAAATTATTCAGTCACGTGATAATCAGGAATAAATGTTTTTATATCAAATGCTTGAAGTTAGTTTGAAGGTTTTGGTGTTTGATGTCAGATCATTTATCTCAGCTGACAGACTGTGTGTGTGTGTGTGTGTGTGTGTGTGTGTGTGTGTGTGTGTGTGTGTGTGTGTGTGTGTGTGTGTGTGTGTTTGTGTGTGTGTGTGTGTGTGTGTGTGTTTCCTCAGGGATCTTTCCAACAACAGGATTGGCTGTTTCTCTGCTGATATGTTTCTTGACCTTGGCCGTCTCTCCAAACTGTGAGTCTCTCTCTCTGTGTTTATATATCTTTATAGAGCACAGGGAGCTGCTTATCACTATTAATAAAAGTTCTAGCTGCGTTTTAATGCTATGAGTTTTGAATTGTGGGATAGGTTTGTGTGTAACGTCTGTGTGTTTTTCAGGAATTTGTCTGGGAATATCTTTTCCACGCTGCCGGAGGGTTTGTTCGCACATGTCCCGTCTCTCAAAGCGCTGTAAGATCTCTGCACTGTTTTCTACTGTTTAAATGGGTCATAATATGAGGAACACTGTACTGTGGAAAACTACATATCAGAGCTCAAAAACTTACTTTTTCAATCTAAAAAGAGCATTTATTGAAGCTAAACTGCAAAAACTATCTATGCAACTTCATGAAGTCACACAAATGATTTGGTTCACACAAACACTCATATAAGGTAGCAGAAGTGTTTAAAACATACGAGCACAGTTCAGTTTATAATGTTAACTTTATGCTGTTTTGTGTTCCTTCTAGGGTTGGGCATCTAAGGTATAATGCCGATCCGATACGCATCTCGATACAAAGTATCCGATCCGATATATTAACGATACATGTGTGGCATTTTGCGATGCAATACAATACGATTCACACCCATATCACGATACGATGCGATAATTCAGCACTAGCTAATTAGATCAAGTTTATGTGGTTATGTGAAAGAGGATGCGGTGCCATTGAATTAGTTTGATTATTTATTAACCAAGTAAAACCAATACTTTTTTACAAACTGGGTTTTCTCTCAGAGCCCGAGTGTCGGTTTACAGTAGAGGGCCATTTTAGAACACATGGCACATATTATTTAAGCATTTCCAAGATAAACAGAACGTATAAGTGCAATATATACTAAAAAAAAATCTTTGCACTCTTTCAACAGAAAGAAGGCTTACCATTGCACAAGAATTGTGATTTCACTTTTCAACTATGAAAATAAGTTTTACAAAGATATATTTTGACACTGAATATTCAAAACTTAAAGTCATAAACTAGCAGTGTTATGCTACTTTTCTCACCACTTTTGGAGCTGGTAGCTACAGGTGAGTCAGAGCTGGAGGCAGGGGATGCTGGGGCACTGGCAGACGCTTCCACAACAACACCGTGGCGCCGCTTCAAGTGAGATATCAGATTAGTCGTACTGCCCGTGTATTTTACAGATGCGCGGCACATTTTACAAATTGCATCTGTCTTGTCAAGTCGTCCGTCTTTCTTGTACAATCCATAGTGTTCCCAAACTTTAGATTTAAAATTCAGTGGAGGATAAATTATCTCGGCGTCCGACATGTTTGTTTTGCTTACTCCTCGCGCTTTCTGACAACTACCTTTGGGCGCATCACTGGCTTCATTCGCGCAGCTGATACATTGAGTTGTAGTGTACAGTACACACATCCGCAAGTCCGTTGCTTAGGCCTACTTTATGTAGGTCGATTAAATTATGCGCAAAAAACAGGTTGACAACACTTCTGTATTAAAAGGATAAGCTGTATCTCGGAAAAACCGATGCGTCTCGATTTGCTTCCAAAATTTCACTCATCCTCTGCTGCTCTACCGATGCACTCGCATCGTGAACGCGCATGACCGCGTATCGATACATATCGGTTAATCTTCCCATCCCTAGTTCCTTCACTTTTCGTTTACATTGACTCTGCACCCCTTCAACTAAATTAATTCCTTCAGACTTATGTGCCTCTAGAAGCTTGCGTTCTGCAAGTGAACGTCACTTTATTGTTCATCTCAAAGAGGCACAAAATCACTTTCACAGACTTTTACACTAACTGTTCCCTCCTGCTGGAATGAGCTGCTCAACTAAAAACACATCTCTTCCATCTCTATTTGACCTCTAAATCTAGTACTCTCTATTCTAATTCTATTGTATCTACTCGTTTTCTTTTTATTTATTCAAATAAACAAAACACTTGATCCTTTAACTCTTGCACTCTTTGCAATACTTGCTTTCTTTTTAATAAAAAAAAATGATCCTCCAATACTAACGTTCACAGGTCTTTTCCTATTCTTCTGACTTTTCTTTCTTTGTAAAAAAAAAAAAAAAGAGACCCTCTAACACTAATGTTCTCTATAATTTTTCTGTTCTATCTACTTAAAACAACAACAACAAAACCTTGCTATGTGTACTTTTGTTTTGTTAGTAACTTTGGAGTGGGTTCGCCAATCATTTAATTTAGATCAGAACTTCGGAGCGGGTTTGCGAATAATTTAATTTAAATCAGAATTTCGGTGCAGGTTTGAGAAAATAATTTAATTTAGATCGGAACATCGGAGCAGGTTGGCATATAATTTAACTTATCTAAACTTATCTAAACTTATCAAAAATCTAAAGATGAAAATGACCCAGCAACTTAGTTACAGAAAACTACCCATCACCTGGTTAAAAATATTAAGAACAACCCAATAAAATGACCCAGCAAGCTGAACCCAGCATTTTTTAGAGTGTAGGGTGATTATTCAGATGTTCTCCTGCAGTGCATTAACTGGATGATATGAGTGAATGTGAGTGACGGAGGGGCTGTGGTTGTGTGTTTTTCAGGCACGTGGGCACAGACTATCTGTTCTGTGATTGTCAGCTGCGCTGGATGTTGTCATGGATCAGATCTCAGGCGGTGCGTGTGGGGAATGAATCCGTGTGCGTGTATCCGACTCGTCTTCACGGACTGGAGCTGCACAGTCTTCAGGAGCAGCAGCTCACCTGTGGTAAGACTTCACTGATGTTCACCAGCCCTCGTGGAAAAACATTAAACAAATATCTGTTCTGTTATCTCCAGGGATCAAAATAGGAGAGAATTCAGTAAGAATTAATGATTTCCACTGATGATGTTGTGTTTGCATGTGTTGTGTGTGTGTTTTAGCATCCAATTCACTCAAATTCATTAATGGAAATCAACACAATTCATAATAAGCTTTATTTGCATCGCAGGAGTTTGCATTGACAAATGGACACAAATTGAACCCTAAAATCATTTTCCCAGTTAAAGCGCTGCATGCATCTTCTCTGAAGTGAAAATAAATGGCATTAAATTAGCCTTGTTTATATAGAATGCAGAAAAAAACATTTTGATAAATTAAATTAAATTAAAAAATGTATTTATTTGAATTTTACTGTTGCAGTACTGTTACTGTTTAGAAGAAGAAAAAAACTATTATTGCACAAACATACCCCCATTTTTCTGTAAAAATTTATTTAGTGAGAATAAGTTACGCACACTGATGACATTATATTCACATGTGCTGTGTGCATTATTTTAGCGTGCAATACACTAAAGGAATTTTTTTTATTATTTATTTTGCTGTTGCAACCCTTTATTTTTTTTCCACATTTTGCACTTGTACAATTAAAAAAGATATATTATTGCACAGACATGCCCACATTTTTGAGTGAGAATATATTCAGTAAGAATGAATTTTTGCCTCCTGATGAATCTGTATTTGCATGTGTTGTGTGCATTTTTTTTAGCATGCAATTCACTCAGATTCAGTAAAGGAATTCAGAAAAATCAGCTGCCGCACAAACACATCTTTTTTTTGCAACACAACAGTTAAAGTGTTGCAGATACTACATGCATCTTCTGAAAATGTAAATTAGTATTAATAGAATGGCCTTGTTTACATAGAATGCAAATGCATTTATTTATGAATTAAATAAAAATATGTTATTTTACTTTTGCAAACCTTAATTTTTTCACATTTTTCATTTTTGGAATATATATAAAAAAAGCATCATTATTGCACAAACACGCCCACATTTTTTGTCAGATCCTTTCAATACATAATAAGCCTCATTTGCATTGTTACATTTCCATTGATGAATAATAAAAATAAAAATAAATGTTTTGGGTGTTTTTGGATGAGCCTTGTGCACAGTCATTGTCAAAATATATCGCCAACTGCACAGTAGCTGTAGATGCATGTAATTATTTCTAGAAAAACACACATGGATGTTTTATTACAGTGCTGTAGCGTTACATTCAGTGTGCCGACTCTTCTTAAGTGCTCTTAAGTAACAGTTCTGTATCTCATGGCCTCTGGTGGCTTATTGCTTTATTTAATGTCAGCAGAAGAGCTCATAACGCTGTAACGTGTGGTTTGAGTGTGTTATTTGGAGGTGAATTGGAGAGTGATTTGTGGAGCAGCTGGGTCGTCTTTTATAGCATTACAGTGGTTATTTTCACAGCTTTAACTTCAGTAACTCACTTAAATTCACTCCTCCAGTGGGTACGCCTTCCCGAGGCACCGCTCAACAACTTTTGGGAGTCATGTCTGCATATCTGTGTGTTTGGATGAACTGCGTGTGAAGTATTGTCTGAAACATCAGATCACTAAAATCACTAAATCTGAAAAGACAGGTGATAAGGCAACAAATATCGCTGTACACATTATAGAATAGTTCACTTCTGAATTAAAATTTCCTCATAATTTTCTCACCCCCATGTCATCCAAAATGTTCATGTCTTTCTTTCTTCAGACGAAAAGAAATTAAGGTTTTTGAGGAAAACATTCCATGGTTTTTCTCTATATAGTGGACTTCAGTGGGGTTCACTGGGTGGAAGGTCTACATGATCCCAGATGAGGAAGAAGGGTCTTATCTAGCGAAACAACCAAACATTTTCTAAATAATTTACAATTTATATACTTTTTAACCTCAAACGCTCGTCTTGTCTAATGCAGTTTTAGAGTAGCTTTACCAGTCCAGTGTAATTTCAATATTATTTATATACTATTAAAAAAAAAAAAAAAAAAAAAAAAATACATACATACAAAACATTCTTTACTGTCTTTATGAATCTGCATGTATAATTATTACAGAATAAATGCTGTGTAAAATAAAAGTAAAAGTCAAAGTAAAAAAGTCCAGATAGTTATGGTAGTTATGATTTTATGGAAGTTTATGGAACTTAATGTGACAGAGTTTTAAGATTAGTAACACTAAATAGTATTTTTAGTGTCTTAAGTAAAAGTGAGTGGTGCTTCACCATGATAAACTTGATTAGAAAAATAGAAATTATGTTATAGAAAAAAAATCTTAAAATGGTTAAAAATCATTTCAGGAGTTTAATATGTCACACTGTTCACAAACTACATCATGTCCACTGATTTTGCTCCTGTTTCTGATTTTCACTAAAATGCCATGACCTCCAGAATATTTTGTTGTATGAATATCTGAACATGCAATACATCAACATAAGGAACAGACCCAACTTACGTTTAAACAAACAAACAAAAATAAATAAATGTAAAAAATGTGTTTTATTCTAGCTTCAAGCATTGTTTTTTTTTATATAAAAATCTTGAAAACAACAACAACAACAACATTTTGAGCAAAAACCTGAGAAAATTGCATTTTTGTTAAATACTACATCTGGATCATATTCAGTAATATGATCAAAGCAAAGATGCAGTAAATGGCTTTTCAGAAAGAGATGCTGTTCAGAGTGGATTGGTATGTCACTGCATTCAAAACTATTTCCTGTGAGCTGCCCATCTGATTCTGCACCTGAGTCTCCGTGATCCGTGTTTCAGACGGCCCGCTGGAGCTCCCCGTCCTGCAGCTCATCCCGACCCAGCGGCAGCTGGTGTTTCGCGGGGACCGTCTGCCGCTGCAGTGCACCGCCTCGTTCCTCGACCCGTCCGTCAGACTGTCCTGGAGCCACGAGCAGCGTCCCGTCCACACGCTGGAGCACAGAGGGCTGTACGTGGAGGACAGCATCATTCACGACTGCTGCCTCATTACCAGGTGAGAGGGACATCAGCATATCTGACCCTGCATAAGTAGCACAGGTATATTTGTAGCAATAGACAACAATACATTGTATGGGTCAAAAGTATTGATTTTTCTTTTATGCCAAAAATCATTAGGATAAATATAATATAATAAAATCTAATATATCCAATCCTAATTTTTGATTAGTAATTTGCATTGCCAAGAACTTAATTTGGACAACTTTAAAGGCGATTTTCTCAGTATTAAGATTTTTTTTTTTTTTTTTGCACTCTCAGATTCCAGATTTCCAAATAGTTGTATCTATTGTCCTATCGTAACAAACCATACATCAATGGAAAGCTTATGTATTCAGATAAATCTCTTATGACTGGTTTTGTAGTCCAGGGTCACATATTCTAGACACAATAATACCACTTTCATTAGTCTGTTTTTGTTCCAACTGCTGAAATAGTTTCCAACAGACCATTGTGAATTAAATGTTGCAAACTGTAGTGACGTTCCTAAATGGGTTGCCAGGTCTGTGTAAAAAGATCAGCCCATTTGTGTCACTACAACCCGGGAAAGCAGTGTTAAAGGAGCCCAAATCTTGGCAACACTGTGAGTTTCTTTGAATGAATCATTTATAAAGGCATTTGTTTTTTCGGTCAGTTTTGGAATGAACAGTTGAGTGATTAAATCAATGACTCACTCGCTTGTTTCGTGAAAGAATCATGCCTTTGTCCAAATACCCACACTTGCAGTCTTTGACCACTTGACTACTTATTTGACGTATTTCCTGTGTTTGGCAAAAGTGTTGAAGTGAGGATGAAGAACACAAGTATGTGTCGAACTTTTCATTACCTGATGGGACACACTTAGTGTTGTAAAAATGCAAGGGTTTACATAGCATTATTTTTTTATTTTAAATACTTTATATTTTAAAATCAACTTCTAAATGTCTGTTCAGTAGTCCCTATTACATGACACAATTTAATTTGTGGTGCTTCTAGTTAAGTGATAAAAAATATCACCGCTACTCATCTTTGCACCAATAAACGTGCAACACTTAAAAAAAACAAGATGCATTTACTTGAGATGCAAACTGAACTCATGAAATCTTGTTTTCTGAGAATTTGAACAAAATTATGTTATGCTTAAAACAGAAACCAATATCTGTCGATGGGGAATGAAAACTAGTGTTCACTTTGAATTAAGTACATTTTTCTGAGCCCATTGGCAGATATTTGTTCTTATTTTAGTCAAGTAAATATATATTTCAAGTAAATATATCTATCTTTAGACATTTGCAAAACATCTAAAGAAAACCGTGGACTTGGCAACACTGTCAGGAATGGGTTGAGTGAATCAATGAATGAATGAGTCAATGATGCATTCATAAAAGCAGTCAATTATATATATATATATATATATCCAGCCTTCAGTGTCACATGTAACATCCAGTCTATCACATGAAAATTTAGAAATCATTCTAATATTCTGATTTATTATGAGTGTTGGAAACAGTTCTGCTGTCTAATATATTTGATGAATAAAAGGTTAAAAAGAACTGCATTTATTCAAAATAAAAAATAAATTCTAATAATATATATTCTAATAATATATTTTCTTTACTATCACTTTTTATCAATTTAACACATCCTTGCTGAATAAAAGTATTGATTTTATTTAAAAAAAGAAAGAAAAAAATTACTGACCCCAAATTACTGACCAGTAGTGTATATTGTTATTACAAAATATTTCTATTTTAAAAACAGCTTCTTTTTTTTTTTTTTTTTTTTTTTACTTTTTATTCATCAAAGTATCCTAAAAAAGTATCACATGTTCTGAAAAAATATTAAGCAGCAGAACTGTTTCCAACTTTGATAATGAATCATCATATTAGAATGATTTCTAAAGGATCATGTGATAATGATCCTAAAAATTCAGCTTTGCGTCACAGAAATAAATGATAATTTAAAGTATAATACATTTAAAAACAATTATTTTAAATTGTAATAATATATCACAATATTACATTTTTTTTCTGTATTTTTGATCAAATAAATGCAGGCTTGATGAGCAGAAGAGACTTCTTTCAAAAACATTAAAAATAGTAATGTTTCCAAACTTTTGACCTGTACTGTATATAAATTAGGGCTATCAGTTCAACACGTTAACTTATTTAATTAGTTTTATATATATATATATATATATATATATATATATATATATATATATATATATATATATATATATATATATATATAAACGTGATTAAAATATTTTAACACACTGGCCCAACCCCCAGACCTGTATGTCATCATACAGTTGACTGTTGACAAATATGATGCAAGGCAACTACTCCATAAATGCAGTTATGCCCTACAATTCAAGAGATTGGTGCTATATGTGTTTTTGTATATTAGAATGTTTTCTGAAGCATCGTGTGACACTGAAGACTGCAGTAATGGCTGATGAAAATTCAGCGCGCCGTCACAGAAATAAATTATATTTTAAAAGTTTATTAAAATAGGAAACCAATATTAGAAATTTCAAGTATTATTGTCTTTCTGTATTTTTGATCAAATCAATACAGCCTTGATGAGCATATATGTGTGTGTGTGTGTGTGTGTGTGTGTGTGTGTGTGTGTGTGTGTGTGTGTGTGTGTGTGTGTGTGTGTGTGTGTTCTGTGTGGTTATTAGGGTGTTGCAAGGGTGTATGTGTGGTTGCCAGGTGTTTTCTTCCCGTGTGGTGTGCAAAGAGTCCTGTACCCTGTGGTTGGTACAGTAATAGTTAAGAGTCAGCTATTGGAAATGTGTTTCTATGACGGTTATGGTCTGCTACTTTAGGCATGAAGTGGAAAAATATGATTTCAGCCGTAACCTTTTCATATGAAATAACACAAATCTAAAAATGGGACACACACCTTTTCCTTTACCTTTTGTGATCAGCGCCCTTGATAGTGATCTGAAAGGACATGAGTGAATTGCGCTGGCTGGGTTCCAGAGGCTCCATGCGTCCCTGCAGAGGTTTGGCAGTAGTGTGCAAACAGTCGTCTAGAGTTCGGTAGATTTAGCGCATTTAATGAAACATATGCTGTGTGGTAATAAGGGCGATAATGCGCCACATGCTGACTCTCAAGCACTTGACAGACCACCGTGCCTCTTCCTCCGGCTCTCTCCATTTCCCATCACACACACACACACACACACACACACACACACACACACACACACACACACACACACACACACACACACACACACACACACACACACACACACACACACACATAGTTACAGTGGGAGTGAGTCAGTTTGTGTGAAAGTGAACCATGTGGCGGTTAATTACTTCAACTAGCTCTCACCATGCGGAAACGTCTGAGCATAAATATTGATGAAGTGCCGGCAGAAATCTGTTCCCAGTGTCAACAAGCAGTTTTCTGCGCGGGCCGGAGCGCTGGTGTTTTTCCTTAACTTCTCACCAGCGCTAGTTTGCCTTCGTTAGTAAACTGGTATGATTATTAGTATGCAGAGAAGACACTGACTCATTCAGAGAAGATATGAATCATCTGCTCTGCAGTCCGGCCTCGTTCTGTTCACACTAAATTCCCTCTCGGATTTCACTCATAATCTCAGGACTGGCTGAGCGCGTCGTTTCTGAAGTTCGATTAGAAAGTGAGCTGAAGCAGATAGATTAGTTAAACACTACTCTACATCCAGTTTAATGCTGTGTTTAAAAGCCTCACTGGATATAAAACAATTTTAGCTAGAATTACTCTTAAAATTACATTTCAAATGCAGTATGCAAAATATCAATATTAAATGAACAATTTGTGTATTTGATTTTATATTTATCATAGCTGTTTGTGTGACATATGGTGCAAAATTACAAATTCTAATTTAATAATTTAATTAGCATTTTTCATTTCCTTTACTAGAATTAACATTTTTATTAAATAAACAGCTGAATGCATTGTAATTAGCACAGTTGAATTGGAAATGCATTTGTAGAAATGGAGGAATATTTTAGATTTTAAATAGGAATATTTTAAGATTGTTTTTTTTTTGTTTGTTTTTTTGAATGCATTTTCCTTCAAATGCACTTACACTCACACTTAAGTTGTATTTGTATTGAAATTGTTTTAAGTGATTGCATTAACATTCATGTCTTCACCTGCCATGGGCACTTTACATATTATAATGACACTTTGCATATTACATTTCAAATTGAACGGATCCAGCTTTATGCTTCCATAATCAGATATTCTTTAATATATTCCAGAGGTATTCAGTGTCAAAATTCAAACCACAGCAGAAATGACAGCCACAATTATATACATTCAAACAAAATACTTGAGATTTATGTATTTGAATTGCATGCAAATTATCCATGAATTTAGATTTTAACATAAATTAATAAGCTTGATGGGATGCATATTTGACAGTCCTACATAAATGAAAAGGTCAAATTTCTGCACAAAAAGTTATGGCATTGTTTATTTTCTAACTATCTGTCATTGTTGACATATATGGTTGCTACATATAATACCGTATGAAAAATCATGTTAACACATACAATACATATACAGATTTTACAGTGCATATATAAAGCAGTTCTTAAAGTGCTCGAGGACTTTTAAACTCTGGACTGGTGGTTCTTTCTGCGCCGTATTTGCTCGTGTGATGTGTTTGATTGACAGCTGTCACAGTGTGTCAGGACTGGCTCTCGTTCCTCCTCTCTATTATCCGTCGCTCATTCCAAGAGTCGCTCCTGCAGGCTTGTGATGGATTACTTGACGTTCTCCTTCTGATTAGGCCCTCAATTAATCACTGCTCTCTCCTTGTACATACAAACGGTGCTGCTCTGCTTTACGAGTGGAACCTATACACGGTGATGTTGCTCTTGGCAGAGCAGAGATCGTCTGGCCAGAGAGACGGAGAGAGAGAGAGAAAGACGGGAACAGCCCCGTCTGACTCCACCGGCCAACTAAAACACACACACACACACACACACACACACACACACACACACAGCTGAAGGAGTGAGTTAGTGCGGTAGATCCCGCAGGACGCTGTACTATAGTAAAAATATACAGCCTCCGTTATGTTCTGCTCTACTCTGCTATTAAAGTGTCAGCGTAAATGACATGCGTCTGAGGAAACTACACACAGATCTTTCCAGAGCTCTAATTGTTTGATTTAAGAGCAGATTGTGGTCGGACCCTTTGCAGGTTATACGTTTATGAATCTGCTTGTTGTTATATACCCTTTTTTTCCAGTAAAATTTAATGAACTGAAATGTATCATTCACAGTAAGTTCAGAAATGTATAAGGTCTATTGTATCACGTTTGATATGCAAAGCCTAAATGATCAAACGTTTCTGTTAAATCTGTCACACTTGATCTCCTGCATGTTTTCTGTCTCTGGTTGATAGTTTAGAGTGTTTTATCCAGTAAAAGCTCTTTTAGTGTAATCAGCTTCAGCTGCTGCTTCTGGTGTCAGATCTTGAGTGATTGTGATCAAGTAAAGGTCAGAATAACTGCAGTAATATCTCCAGATGAACTCTTACTGGACTGAAGCAGCTCAGCTTTACTTGATTCTCCATCAATCATGTTTTAGAGTCTCAAATCTGATCCTCAGGATCTTTTGAGGAGCGTTTGTTTCTTTATCTCTCAATCATCTGATATTTAGATCAGTGTCTGCTGTACTGTTATAAAGATCTCATTGATTTACATTATAAGCAGCAGAATTTCATCATAGAAATATCAGGATGTGCAGCAAATTGCATATTGTTGCTCAGTTTGAGTCTCTGACTAAAATTAAGCAGTTTTTTCCTCCATATTCTCACTATATATAACACTATATGAGCCATGGAAACCTGATGCATCAAATATGATACACATATGCAAACTTTTTAAGATTCAATAAACTGTTTCATTTAAAACAAAAATACATTTTTCTGATTTCTTTTTTTTTTTTCATATGTCTGGCTTGACAAAAAAAAAAAAAAGCAAATGGAATTGAATTTGGGTTCATCTTGACATTAGGATAAATATTTATTTTGACTCGCTCTGTTTCACTTACACTTACACAATCTCTGTTCTCTCTGATCACTTTTGCCTCTCTGGGCTGATTGGCTCTCGGGTGATTTGGTAACCATGGCGACTAGAGTTTAATTCTCTCATCATGGCTCCGTTTATCTGATGAGGGTTTGTGTCTGTCTCTCGGGTTTGAGGACAGACAGAAGAGAGGAAGACTGACAGCAGACAGACACGCTGAGTGACCTGCTGGACACACAAAAATCAGTTAGTAATTTCATTTGCAGCAAACTTTGTTTTTCTAGTGAATATATTCATTCAGTGCATTAATATGTTTGTTTTTTCTGTTTCTATGAGTAAAACCTTTCAAATAAACTGCTGTCATGTTCATTGTTTTTCCAGTCCTTGTCTTCTGTTCTCTTGACTGTCTCATAGCATGCTGTTTATATAGTGCACACAAGTGTGTAACTCATCCGTAATCCCATAAAGCCAGTGCTCGGTTCATCATCATGATCTAATGGAGCCTCAGAGGTGAGCAGAGACTCTAATAAACGGCCAACATTTGCTCGACCTTTAGAGGTACATGGTTAATTTCATGATCAAATAGTCAGTGTCTCATGCTTTGGGCTGAAACCCGAGACAAACTTTAGATCAACCTGAAAGCAACCTCAAAAATCTTGTCTGCTTTGTCATTGAAACTGTTGATAAAGGAAATGTTGAATGCATTATGAGCTGCATGGAATAATTGCCAAGATGTTTTTATGTGGTAATGTGTTGTGGGTGGTTTCCAAGGTGTTGCTATGCAGTAATGTGTTGTGAGTGGTTGCCAAGGTACTGGAATTGAGTTGCTAATGTCTTGTGGATAGTTGCCAAGGTGTTGCTATGCAGTAATGTGTTGTAGTTAGCTGCCAAGAAGTTGTTATGCAATAATGCATTGTGGTTGGTTGCCAGGGTGTTGCTATGCAGTAATATGTTTGGGTGGTTGCCAAGGGGTTGCTATGTGATAATGTGTTGTTAGTGGTTGCCAGGTTGTTGCTATGCCATTGCTGATGAGTTGTGGGTGGTTGCCAAGGTGTTGCTATACGGTAATGTGTTGTGGGTGGTTGCCAGGGTGTTGCTATGCAGTAATGTTTTGTATGTGGCTGACAAGAGGCTGCTATGCAATAATGCATTGTGGGTGGTTGCCAGGGTGTTGCTTTACAGTAATGTGTTGTAGGTGGCTGCCAAGGGGTTGCTATGCGATGATGTGTTGTGAGTGGTTGTCAAGGTGTTGCTAGCCGATAATGCATTATGGGTGGTTGCAAGGGTGTTGCTATGCAGTAATGTGTTGTTAGTGGTTGCCAGGTTGTTGCTATGTGATTGCTAATGTGTTTTGGGTGGTTGCCAAGGTGTTGCTCTGCAATTGCTGATGCACTGTGGGTGGTTGCCATACGCCAAGGTGTTGCTATGCAGTTAGTAATGGGTTGTCAGGGTGTTCATAGGTGGTTGCTAGAGTGTTCTGAGTGGTTGCTAAGGTCTGTGATGGAGAATCTGGGCTTATTTTATAATCGGTTCCATGCAATGACTAATGTCACATGCATAATAAAATCACAGTATTTTTGTGTATTTTATTTATATATATGAATATATATGAATGCACTGTATGCCGCTTTTGGATCTACTAAATTGATATGTTTTAATTAAACACCATAGTGATGAAAGAGTGTTCCTTAATGTGTTTGTGTGCTTTTGTTAGTCTTTTAATATTCAACATTTCATTAATAATTCACATTTATTTACCTGTTCTTGTTCATGCTTCAGCAATACTGAACTGAAGAGCATCTCTATGGTGGGCAGAACTATTTTCATGCTCTGGGTTTTGAAATATTCATCAGTGGAGCCCCCCGACTTCAACACTCACAGGCCTGTTATTATCCTCAGATTGTGAAATATCAGTGCATGAGAGTAAATGCTGCTAATGATGTGCTTTGGAGACAATTGTGGACGGCTGGACAACAGAGCTCTGTTGTGGGAATGTAGGTCACTGTGTGTGTTTGTGTTCACATTGATGCTTCTTTTTTACCCTTGTTTGGGTGCATACAGCATGTATTTTATTTTGAAGAAAATGTGAGTAATGCATGCAAAACTTGACATGGGTGGTTGCCAGGGTGTTGCTATGAGGTTGCTTGTTGCTAATGTGCTGTGGGTGGTTGCCAGGGTGTTGCTATGTGGTTGCTTGTTACTAATGTGCTGTGGGTGGTTGCCAGGGTGTTGCTATGTGGTTGTTTGTTACTAATGTGCTGTGGGTGGTTGCCAGGGTGTTGCTATGTGGTTGTTTGTTACTAATGTGCTGTGGGTGGTTGCCAGGGTGTTGCTATGCAGTTGCTAATGTTTTGTGGGTGGTTGCCAGGGTGTTGCTATGTGGTTGCTTGTTACTAATGTGCTGTGGGTGGATGCCAGGGTGTTGCTATGTGGTTGCTTGTTACTAATGTGTTGCGGGTGGTTGCCAGGGTGTTGCTATGTGGTTGCTTGTTACTAATGTGTTGCGGGTGGTTGCCAGGGTGTTGCTATGCAGTTGCTAATGTTTTGTGGGTGGTTGCCAGGGTGTTGCTATGCAGTTACTAATGTGTTGCGGGTGGTTGCCAGGGTGTTGCTATGTGGTTGCTTGTTACTAATTTGCTGTGGGTGGATGCCAGGGTGTTGCTATGCAGTTGCTAATGTGCTGTGGGTGGTTGCCAGGGTGTTGCTGTTTGGTTGCTTTTTTTAAATCTGTTGTGGGTAGTTGCCAGGGTGTTGCTGTGTGGTTGGTAATGCATCATGTGTGGATGCCTAGGTGTTGCTTTGCGGTTGCTAATGTGTTGTGTGTGGTTGCCAGGGTGTTGCTATGTGGTTGTTTGTTTTTAATGTGTTGTGGGTGGTTGCCAGAGTGTTGCTCTGCAGTTGTTTGTTGCTCATGTGCTATTAGTGGATGTCAGGATGTTCCTATGCAGTTGCTAATGTGTTGTGGGTGGCTGCCAGGCTGTTGCTATGTGGTTGCTTGTTATCAGTGTGTTGTGGGTGGTTGCCAGGGTGTTGCTATGCAGTTGCTAATGTGTTGTGGGTAGTTGCCAGGGTATTGTGATGCAGTTGGTAATGCATTGTGTATGGATGCCTAGGTATTGCTATGAGGTTGCTAATGTGTTGTGTGTGATTTTCAGGGTGTTGCTAATGCTTTGTGGGTGGTTGCCGGGGTTGTTGCTATGCAGTTGATGTGTTGTGGGTGTTCATAGGCTAGGCTGTTCTGGATGGTTGCTAAAATCCACATGAATGAGTACATCAGGATATTAAACCAAAAACATCTAGTAGAAAGTAAATAAAGTTCATTTTGACGAGGGTGATGATGATTATGATGTGTATGATGGAGACTCTGGGCTGGTTTGGACTTGGTTCAGAATGATGTAAGTCTCTCATTTAGTCTAAACTCATGAGAGGGAATCGCTGCAGCTGTAAACATGCTCACAGGCCAACCACAAACTCCTTCCCCACAGACTTTAGAGCAGCAACAACTCATTATATCTCACAAAGACTGAGAGAAGAGGAGAGATGATGTGGCAGATGTTTAAATGAGTAGTTTGACTAAAAACGTCTTTAAATCCATAAAATCGAATCAAAAAAGGTTCATACTTAACTGATCAAGCATTGCTTTTTCATAGCTCACATTAATGGAGATCTCAGTTATGTTTCGTTAACGTTTTTTGTGGTTTCCAGAAATTACATTGGAGTGAATAGTTGTCATACAGTATCAGTATAGAGCTATAAAATGAATTCACAAATTGATAGGGGTAGACTTTGGTATCTTAGCAAATTTGAGCATGGTTTAATACATTGTTG
>JANHFF010000415.1:42500-47500 GCA_024542945.1 allo-octoploid hybrid of Carassius auratus x Cyprinus carpio
GCAGCCTGCATGAGCTCACACAGGTCTGCACCTTCATCATCATCATCATCATCATCATCAGGAAGAGCAAGTGTTTTATTGCAGTCTCAGAGTGAATGCCGCTGCTGGAATCGCTTCTGGCATGACACACCTGATTATACATTTACATTTAGTCATTTAGCAGACGCTTTTATCCAAAGCAACTTACAAATGAGGACAATAGAAGCAATCAAAACTAACAAAACCAGAAGTTTCTCAGGGATAAAAATCTACCTCAGCTTTTCTCTAAACTATAGGAAGCCTTTTTGCATCACTATAAGGTTACAATTAACAACAGAGCCCAAATTTAAATTCAATTATTATTTATATTTAACTATATAATCAACACTCAATAAAAAATAAAAAAATGTCCTCTAAATTATACAATTTCTATTTGTTGTTTAAATATGATAATTTACGGAGTCATAACTTGTTTCATAAAATATTTATTTAAACATATTAAATAATTAAGACATCACTAACAGGTAAAGTAAATATAATGAAGTATAGTCTAATATTTCACAAAAAGTCTCATAACGCAGTACACAGAGCAAGGTTTTATATATATATATATATATATATATATATATATATATATATATATAGATGCATGCTGAAATGATTGTGGTCTCCTGGTTTTCTCTCAGCTGTCGGTGAACGTCTCCAGCGCTCTGATGTTGGCGCAGCAGCTCTCGTCTCTCACCAGCAGGGCGGCGCTGTTTGGAGACGTGATGGATGTGATATTCGTCACTCATCTGGTAGAGAGACTCACACGTCTGGTGGATCACGTCAGAGAGGTCAGAATCACATGCCATCAGTATTTCTTCAACTCAAATCCAATCATGCATTCCTCATGTAATAAACTGCTGTTTAAGAAAAGCAAGGTTGTCTTGATCTTCTTTTTCCTAGTTTTGCACCTAATGAAATGTGCAGTTCTTCTTCAGTATTTGTGTCTGATTTTCTAGTAGAAATATCTAAACATCCTTAAATCAAAATACATTTAGTGGAGATGCAAAGTTAAGAAATTTGGTTGTTGTTGTTTTTTTTTTTGATGTTGAGAAACTGAACATGAAGGTCAAAATGAAGTGTTTATGATTAAAACAAGAACAAAGATATCTGGTAGTTGAGTCATAAAAATGTAATTCAGAGGGAAAACAAGTTTATTTTTCTGATTCCACTGGCAGATATTCTTTTCTCATTGAAGCATAAGCTCACTTCATTTTGATCAGTTTCCCAGAAAACAAGATATTTTTGAAGATGATCTTGTCTTTGCACAAACAGTTGAGAGATTTAAAACCTCATTAAGACACATTTCTGGGAAACGTGTCAAAATAAAATGAGTTTATGCTTAAAAGAAGAAAAAATATCTGACAAAAATATATTTTTATGAGCAGGGTTATTATAGCTTTCCGAACTGGAAAAAGGTAATTACTGGAAATAATATATATGTGTGTGTGAGTGTGTGTGTGTGTGTGTGTGTGTGTGTGTGTTTGTGTATTTTAAAACTGAAATAAAAATTTATAAATATAATATCTGCCAAAAATATCTTGTTACAAGCATTATAGTTAAGGAAACCCTAAAACAAAAAAAAATACTTAAACTAATATATATATATATATATATATATATATATATATATATATATATATATATATATATATATATATATATATATATTATAAAACTGAAATAAAAATAAAATTAATAAAAACAATGAAGTCATTTAAAAAATGCTTAAAATGAGAAAAAAAAAATATCTGCCAAAATATCTTGTTATAAACAGGGTTATTATAGTAAATATATATATATATTAACATTTTTATTACTTAAAATAAAATATAAACAGAAAAACTTAAGTGTACTTTTATTAAATTAGTTTAACTTCAAAGACTGTGATGTTTGGAAGTGATGTCTGCTCTGTCGTATGTATCACGCTCTGATGCGTGACTCAGTCTCTTCTTCTGCTGCTCAGTAATTTAGATGCACATTGTTATCAGCTATTTTCAGCTTTAAGTGTTATGTGCCCATGTTCAGTCAACACGTTTAGCATTTTAATAACACCGGCAGACGCTCACACTCCACCACAAGAGCTCTAGGAGGCTGTTTATGTGTGAATGAGGAGAAAACACACTCGCTCGCTTTGGGGAAATTGGTATTAATTACATAACCCATGCTGCCATATATTACCTTCAGGCCAGATACACACTACATGCTAAGTATGCAAACATTTGCACTCATTTGGAAGAGGCTCTTATTCACGTTTAATTGACTGTGCATTCAAGGTTTACATTTTATGATTATGTGTTTTCACTGGGAAATGAACCTCATGGAAAGCAACCATGCAATACAATACGAGTCAATTTATAATAGAGAGAAAAAAAAAAAAAAAAAAAAAAAAAAAAACAATACTGTATATAAAAAAATCAAACATTATTAAATCATTATAAATCAAGTTTTGATATAGGCTATCAACATTATATATATATAATATATATGCACAGTAAAATATAAAAACATATGTATATATATGCACAGTAAAAATTAGATTTTTTAAAATGTTGTAAATAAATATATATTTTTTAAAGTACATTTTAAAAGAAAATAGAGTTTCAGTCTTTGTACATCAAAATTTCATGCTTTATTTTTACTAGCAGTTTCTGAGTTTAATATGTGTTTAAATGCTACTTTTACTGTGTATTTAGGTTGCATAGATAAATGCAATATTTTAATACATTTATGTATTATTAAATATCATAATAGTATTTAATGAATTATACTCAAAAAAATAATATAAATAAATGCAAATTAATTAATTACTTTAATAGTGTAATAATATTTAAAAATAATAATTAATTTGAATTCAGTAAAAACAGCCTGTTTTCTTCCATTAAACGAGGATGTAATAATACATTTCATTTTCAGTATACAGCAAAATGAACCAAACAAACAAACAAATAAATATATAAATAAAAATAAATACATATTAAAACTATATATATATATATATATATATATATATATATATATATATATATATATATATATATATATATATATATATATATATACATACATATATATATATATATATATATATATATATATATATATATATATTTATTAATATGTCTCTTATGAGTTAATGCATGGATTTACACATATTCATAAACATTTCAATTTATGGGTAGCCCATTTATTATATGAAAATATGTCATAGTACTGTATTTAAGAAAGAGGTGTTTACTAAAAATAAGTATGTCAGTTCATTCATTCAATCATTTATTTATGTATGCATGCATGCTTTTTTTACACTGACATTTATTTATTACTTACCATACAAATATCATAATATGATATATAATTTATAATTTTGTATATTATTTAATATATTTGTTTAAATATTTATTTGCTCTTCAATATATTGTAATATATTGAAAAAACATATATTATTCTGTATATTTTCTATTTGTATTAAATAATTTAATATATTGTGAATATCTAAGGAAATCTATGTTCCTTGCGTAAGAGTAAATCTAGTGAAACTAATGATAGATGATCAGTGACTGAGGCCAGTGAAGTTCATACCTGCACAGTGTGGGTCTGACCGAGATCTGTGATGGTGTGTGTGTGTGCGTGTGTGTGTGTAGTTGGCCGATCACGTGTTGGACGTGGCCAGTAACATGATGGCGGTGGAGGAACATGTTCTGTGGATGGCTCAGAGCGAGGCTCGAGCGTGTACACGGATCGTCCAGTGTGTGGAGCGGATCGCAGACCTCACGCTCAGCGCAAACACCACCGGCATCTCAAAGGTCACCTTATAACACAATTCATTATAGACAATGATTTTTTTTCCTGAAAATTTTTGAAACTTTTTTTTTTCTAAATAGTAATGGAAAATATTTTATTTTAATTTAATTTAATTTAATTTTATTTTATTTTATTTTATTTTATTTTATTTTATTTTATTTTATTTTATTTTATTTTATTTTATTTTATTTTATTTTATTTTATTTTATTTTATTTTATTTTATTTTATTTTATTGAAAATAAAAATAAATAAATAAAAAAACAAGAACAAACATAGTACAAACACCAAACGCACAGTGCAAAGAGTCTTTCATGTATGTGAGGGGGGAAAAATTGTACGTAAGATGTAATTATTATAATCTGTATACCAAATTTGTATGTAATGACTGATTTGAGAAAGAAAAAAAAATATGTTGTCAAAAGATGCACTTAAAAAGTGTGCAGGATATTTTATATGCAATTTAATTTCACTGCAAAACCAATATTGTACATGGAATGGAAAAGGAAAGAAATTGTAAAAATGTAAATTGCAGTGTAATTTTAGTATCATTGAGAGACTATTATAGTTTTTATTAATATTTAGAATCATTAAGATTTTTTATATATTTTCTGTTTTTATTTTTAAGTTTAGTTAAAGTGTTAGTAATTTGTGTTAGTAAGTCTTAGTAATGTCTTTTTTAAGTTAGTTTTGTAATTTTATCATTTTTAGTAGGCTTTTTTATGTCTATGTATTTGATTAATAGTTTTTATTTCAGTTTTAGTTATTTTAGTACATCAGGTTAAACTAAATTAAAAAAAGAATAAATGTCGCTATATATGAAAATAAAAGTTTTTTATTTTTATTTTGTTTTATTTGATGTTAGTTTTATTTTAATTGATTATTTTATTTTTGTTAATGTTTATTTTATTTTAAGTAACCCTTCTTTATCTAGTCTTAATTGTAGTTTTAATTGGCTCTAATAACTGGCATGCATTTCTCTTGAGATTTTGCAGGTTAAACACTGATGTGAAGGGTTGATTTTTTCCCTGAATCTTGCGTTTGTGAATCTGAGGTCTATTCCTGTAGATCAGGACATGATGGCTATTTTGCGTCTAACTGAGTAAATCTTGACGTAACGTCGTTATTCTGATAATGTAGGTCACAGACTGGGATCGTTAATGGAGTCTTTGTTTAG
>JANHFF010000415.1:52500-77500 GCA_024542945.1 allo-octoploid hybrid of Carassius auratus x Cyprinus carpio
ATTTGTGTATGGAAATGTGCTATAGTCTTCATATTACCGATTTTGTCATTTCCATATTCAGAGAAGTTTGAGCTGAGCAGTTCAGGCTTTGGTTTGCTGTGTCTGTGAGCGTTTGCTTCAGTGTGTTTCTGTGATCTGCGCAAACTGTAAAAAAAAAAAAAAAAATCCAAAAGAACAATACAAAATACAAAACAATAATTTACTACATATAAATTAAAGTTTAAATAAATAAGTAAATAAATAAAGGGGTAAAATTAAAAAAAAATATATAAAATAATAATAATAATAAACAAATACAAAAATAAAAATAAATAAAATATAAAAAATAAATAAATGAATAATAAATGATTAATATGAGTACACTCACAGACATACACATAGATAACTACAGACAGTATAAAAACATAACATTTAAATATATAAAATAATACTAATACTAATAGATTAACAAGACAATTACATAAATTACAAAAATAGATTATTCACATCAGGGATTGGTTCACAGTCATTATTTAGCATCATTCATACTTTAGTTTGTTAACTAATGTTAACAAATAGAACCTTATTGTAAATTGTTTCCATTTTTCCATTGTTTTAACGCATCAAAATAATTAATAATTAAAGTTAAACAAGACACTGAATATATTTTGAGAGAATAATAAAGATACTGACTGATATGACTTCCATATTATGGAGAGAGAAAAAATAAAAATGGAAGTCAGTGGGGACCAGAAAGAGTTTGGTTACCCACATTATACAAAATATATTCTTTAGAAAATCATACAGGTTTGGAACAACATGAGGGTGGGTAGATGATGACCTTTTGGGGTGAACTATCCCTTTAAGAGAGAGAAACAATCCCGAATGAAGTATTAAATGGTTCTTATTTGTAATTTTCTGTCCAATGAATCACTCTCTCTCATTCTCACTTGATCAAATCTTATCAATCTAATACAATAAATACAGTTATGAAACACACACACACACACACACACACACACACACACACACACACACACACAGTCTCTCAGAACAAACGCAGATGCTTTCACACACATCACAATGACTCACACACATCTGTTTCTTATTTCCGCTAATGGCTGCGGTTAAAAACCCAAATCAAATCATGTGCTAATTCCTGCAGTCAGTGAATGAAATCTCAGCCGCAGTCTTCCTTGTGATCGCAGCCAAGACTATATTTCTCATCTATAGCCCTAGAAAGAGGAAGGACGTTCACTAATTGCCCTGTGCAGTAATGTGTGTGTGCATGCACTGTGTTTCAATTAACAAAATAGTATTTTTAATACTATTATAATGCTGTTTTAATGTTTTCATTTTAATTTTAGGTAATGTTTTAGTAATTTTAAAATGTGTCAATTTTTAAAAAATCTTTCTACTGAACAAAAATGATTTTTAACAGCTTTAGTTTTACTTAAAATTGATATTTAACACATATTTGTTGTTTTTTTTTTTTCGGGCTTTGAGTGTGTTGTTATTCTTTTTGGATAAAAGCATTTGTAAAATGATTATTATTAAGCGCAGTACAGTAAAATCTAACATCAAACCTTTGTATCTAATGTGAAATTCGCTCATACTCGTGTCTGTTGTGAAGAGACTGTAACAAAATCAGAAATATCTGCACTTCTAAAGATGATTTCACTAAAGATTAGTGTGTTTTGACCTAAATTCGTCTCGTTTGCCAAACCCAAACCCAATAAACATTAATGTACTTTCATAGTGCTGGATTAACCCGGGCTGAACATGCCGTGTTTGACAAATGGAGAGGCACTCATCTCAACATGCCTTGATGAGCGTGTTTTGGGCTGATTTTGAGGTTTTCACTGATAGATGTATCTGTCTGTTCTCGGCTCTATGAGTGTCGCCATATGACCTGCCGCTGGTCACTACAAGAGTCCAGATACGACCGGAGACCGTTTAATCTTCTTCACACACACACACACACACACACACACACACACACACACACACACACACACACACACACACACACACACTCACTCATGACATGAGTACCAGCTGGGCAAACCAAATCATGCAGGACTTTAATACTTATACACATGCACATGGTGTTTTACTCTAAAATGAATTTGCATTCATCTCTAGCCCAGATTTCACTGCAATATAAATGATGGTACAAATAATCAGCTTCTATCAATCAGAATGTAAGGAAGTGGAACTATAATTAATTACATTTTGAAGACACTCAAATTGTATTATTTATTTATTGTTTGCAAGTTTTGAAAATAGGTTTAAAAAGCCTGGAAGTTTGAAAATTGAATCTGCAGTAAAGGTCAAAAATGTGAAAACATTATGATTTTAAAATATTTGAAAGAAGTCTCTTATGCTCAACAAGGCTGCATTTATTTGATGAAAAAGTACAGTAAAAATTCTGAAATATTTTTACAATTTAAAATAAGTGTTTTCTATGTGAATATCTGTTAAAGTGTAATTTATTTCTGTGATGTGCAGCTGTATTTTCAGCATCATTACTCCAGTCTTCAGTGTCACATGATCTTCAGAAATCATTCTAATATGATGATTTGCTGCTCGAGAAACATTTCTGATTATTATCAATGTTGAAAACAGCTGTGCTGCCCAATATTTGTGCGAATAAATAAATAAAAATTTAATACTTTTCATAATATTACTGTTTTTACTATGATTTTGATTAAAAAAAGACACCTTGAGGAGTTTGTTATTTCAAAAACACTAAGACAATGTAATTGTTAAAAACCATACAGTATATAAAATATAATCATATATAGCTAATTTATATCTGTCTATCTGTCTATCTATCTAGATGGGTAGACACCACCTAAATATTTTAGTTTATATAAATTATTTTTTGTGCACCGATGCGTTTCTAGTTTTAAAGTTTTTTTGAATCTCAATTCAGTAAACTTTTTTTCTGTCATTTCAGTTTAGATTCTGTACATCGTAAGAAATTGAATTGAAATTCACCCTCATGAACTGAAAATGAAACACTAGTTAACTGTGTCTCTTGAAGCTCAAATCACTGTGATACTGGAGCACTGAATCATCCTGTCGACAGCGTCCAGACGAAGCGCCGAGCTCATACTGTGTGGAGGAGATACAACAATAATACACAGATAAAAGAGAAATAATACAATGATAGAGAATAAAAAGAGAATTTAATATGGATCCACATCATCATCACTGAGTCATTCTTCACATCCTTGGGCTCTTTTTCATCTGTATTTCTCTGACTCACTTCATTGAGAAGAAGAACTTCTTGAACTTCTATACTGTATATACAGACTGCAAAAGCATGTCTCCATCATCTGCTCTCTCTCTCTCTCTCTTTCATATTTAAAGGACCCCAGTCGCTTAGAAAGCAGAATAGACGGCGAGACAATGAGATCATCGTAACAGCCCACAGATGTAGAAATAGAGGATTACAAAAGCATTCATCTGTTGGAGAGACAGGATTCTTGACTAAGCTCTGATCTCGAGTCAGATTACATGACTAACCAGCTACAAAGACATCATAGTCTAAAACTCATTGTTTTCACATCAATTGTGGCCGTCGTGTGCTGCTTGTGCTATTAGCCCTTAATGGTAACAGATAACAAACAGCGTAAATACGGTTCAGCGAGAATGCTTTTCCTCACTGAGCCTCTTCATCCGGCTTCATTCCCATCAGACACCTGCTCCCGAGCACCGATCTCACTCCGTTTATCACTCTGTTTATAAGAGCATTAGGGCCGCCAGGAATCAAGATGGCTTTTTTTTCCTCTCCTGAAGATCTCAGCTTCATTCACTCAACATTTATTGGTTGGCAGGCTGTAGATCCAACAGGTCTGAGCTGGATTTATTTCCAGGCTTTGTAGAAGAATCGCTCGTGATTGTTGTGATTTGTAGGTGCTTGATGTTAAAGCGATGGCTTCAGATGCCATCAGTATTCAAGGACAGAGTCATCAATAACTTTTCAGTTTACAGGCAAAGCCATTACTTTTTCATGCACTGGTGATTTTTCAGATTTTGCTATCATAATTTTTATTACACTATATATTTGCATCTTTAGATTTTAGTAACAATGCATGTCTTTAAAGTTTTTTTTCTCCACATCAGCAACACTGACAACGAATTTAAGTTTTATTCCTATCTATACTGTGAAGTTTTATAGAGAGCATTCAGTTTTTGCTGTACATATGACCCATAATCAGTCTATAAACTCATATGCCAAGCTTTATATTTGACATTTACTGCTTCTGTGGGAATTTATAGAAAATGCACACAATGCCAAGAGACAGGTGTGTAAAGGGAATGCAGAATTCAACAGATGTAGAAGACAAAACTGAGAAATGACGCAGTATTTCTGCTGTGCCGTTCTATAATTCGTATGTTGCATCTTCAGATTTGCGATCATTTAGAGCTCTCTAGACACATATTGTGTTAAATACGGATTTTGAGCATATGGTGAATGACGGTACAGATTATTTTTTAACATTTTTACCCAGTGCATGACTGAAGCCATCTGCTCAGTGTTTCTCTCTTTTAATTGGTTTGATTGATAGTTTCTAGTGTTTCAGCAGATCTGCTGTACAGGAGAACTGTACTGTGTGTGTGTGTGTGTGTGTGTGTGTGTGTGTGTGTGTGTGTGTGTGTGTGTGTGTGTGTGTGTGTGTGTGTGTGTGTGTGTGTGTGTGTGTGTCTGTGTGTGTGTGTGTGTCTGTGTGTGTGTGGACCAATAAGATTTTATTCACAATCATCAGAGTAAACAACACTTTCCGGTTCAATTAAACCATGCAACCATTATTTTGAATATGACAGCATCTCATAAAGTCAGTCTAATTGGTGAGTGTTTTATTTAGTGACTTTGTCTGTTCATCTGACCAGTGGCAGAAAACCTGTCTGAACATAAAAACTTATGTACTTATATTTATATATATATATATATATATATATATATATATATTAGTGCTGTCAAACGATTAATAGCAATTAATCACATCCAAAATAAAAGTTTTTGTTTGCATAATATTCGTGCATGTACTGTGTGTATATATATATATATATATATATATATAGTCCTGTCAAACGATTAATTGCATTCAAAATAGCATCCTATATATATATATATATATATATATATATATACATATATGTGTGTGTGTGTGTGTGTGTGTGTGTGTATAATTAAAACAAAATTTAAATATATTATTTATGTAAGCATGTTGGTTTTGTTGTTTTTTTTTTAAACCTTGTGAAATGAAAAAAATTTGAGAACTTTTATTTATTTTATTTTATTTTATTTTATTTTATTTTATTTTATTTTATTTTATTTTATTTTATTTTATTTTATTTTACCCAAGCACAACCGGAAGAGGGACAGATGGGGGGACTTTTAATTTGTTACACCTGTCTGGAGACACCAGGTGTTTATTTGAGGCCCGTTTGAGGCCTTTAGTTCAGCTTCTCTTAAATAATGCAATCCCTGTGTTTTTCTAAATTGATTTTCATGCATCTTTGTGGAATAATTGTGATTCATCTGGCAGTAAACTGGGGGATTTCAGGACAAGGGGAATAAGCACATGATGAGGTCAGTCTGTGTACATATTTTCACTTTTTCCGCTGATGCCAGCTGCTTGTGTTGAGTTGGCCAGTTTTGATTCTTGATTTCAGAACTGAATGTGTTTGTGATTGTTAATGATTTATGAGAATCTCAAGTCATCAGTCAAGTATCTAATAATGGTGTATGAATTTAATGAGTGGATTTAGATATTTGTATATCTGTTACAGTGTTTCTGAATCTGTAGTGTGGATTATTTCTGATATCAGAATGATCTTCATAGTAAAGCTGTTGGTGAAACTCATAAGTACATTTGTCTTATTTTAACATTAGTTGCTTGCTCTCCTTTTCTGAAAGTATGTTAGTGGCATTTTTCATGATACTGTTTGTTTCCCTTATTGTAAAACCCTTATTTTTGAACCCATTTTGTGAATCATTATTTGAAGGAGGTTTCTGTGAATTATTTTAGAAATGTTCCTGTGTTTTGCATTTTCTTCTGATCTGACTGTTGCGATCTGGATTGTTAACAGCAGCAGTTCAAGCCGTGTGTGTTTAATGGGGTGATGAGTCAATATTTCAGTGCTCTGTGGTTAGTTTTGTCCATGAGTCAGATCTCTGTCCTCCTGAAGCTCATCTGCCTCATTAATTGCTCATTTGCTTTTAAAGAGCTTTTCTTCTGGTTTCGGGCTTCTGTTTTTTTTTTCTGCTACTTATAATGTTAGTTTAAGTTTAGTTTAAGAATTTAGTAGAGACGCTATGAGATTCATAAAGTTTATGGTATGATAAAGTTTACCCTCTTTAAGTTTGTTGTTCTGCTGTTTTGTGTTCGTCTGCTTCTCCCGTTTGCTCTTTTCACATTAAACATCACTCTATACAGACTAATACAATCACTTAAAACAAATATTTCTCAAATATTTATTATAATATATACTGATAAATTGAAGATTCACTTCAATGGTCTGACAGTCTGGATGCTTTCAACTGATTTTCTATTGAAGTGCAGCTCAGACTATTTCAAATATAGTAAATTAATCTACAAACTCCATCATAATGCACAATGTTTCCATCTAACATGTATTTTGAGCTGCAGCTCATATTAATGGAGAGTTTCACTAGTTGTAGATATGAATATGTTCATAGATTTGTGTTAAAGTTGTATTTGAATTGGAAATACTGATATTTTATTTGTAAACATTTTTTTTTCTGCTTATTTCAGTTAATGTCATAAAATTAGCGAGCTGAGCCAGTAGTAGTGCTGACAGTGTCGTGTAAACATGACTGAAGACGCGAAAAGACGAACCGATTCAGTTAAGAGTCGTTTACACTGGAACCGCACCGATTCATTCAAACTCGTGACTTCGACAGTTCAAGTGATTCACTAGCAAAAAAAACAGTTCAAAAGAGCCATTCATTTTCGAATTTTGAAATCGCTTGTAATGATTTTAAAAAGCACGTACAGTGATGGGCGAAGTGGAGCTTTTCGAAACTCTAAATCAGTTAAACCACTGCATCGCAAAACGATTCACTCTTTCAAAGCACTCTAATTGGATTGCGTATTGCAAATCATTTGATTCAGATCGGGACTTCAAATCACCTAGAGTGAATCATTTGATTCAGATCGGGACTTCAAATCACCTAGAGTGAATCATTTGATTCAGATCGGGACTTCAAATCACCTAGAGTGAATCATTTGATTCAGATCGGGACTTCAAATCACCTAGAGTGAATCATTTGATTCAGATCGGGACTTCGGAGCGGGTTTGCAAATCATTTTGCGAATTGAATGATTCGCTATACGCTCTCCAAGTTCTGATTTTTAGTTCTGATAATTCGAAATGAAATCGAAATTGCAATTAGACAGAAGCTGTGATTATCATTTTTCTTAAATATATACATGCATGTGTGTGTCTTTATATATATACATAATAAATATACACAGTACGCACAAATATTATGTAAACGAAAACTTTTATTCTGTATGCGTCTAATCGTTTGGTGGCACTACTTTAAATGCTTTCATTGATTCAGTGTGACTAATAAACACACGACTACGGCAACATATGGTTTATCTGAGTTCTTATTATTACAGTTTTCATTATAATGAAGTATATCTATAATGCAATGCTAATCAACATAGCCATTATCACTGCTTAGAATAATATGAAATGTTTTGCGTGCCTTATTCTGTGTAAGAAGCCACATCATCTCACAGAAGGATTTATTTCAAACACTCGACTGACGTTATGAAGTGAGTTTGGAGTAAAAACGTTATTAAATGTGGTATTTTTCATGTGCTTTCAGATGGAGCAGCATTTACTACACAGAGCCATAGTTCATGGAGAAACTATTCAAAAATATGATATCAGCGCGAATGATTTCTTCGATTACATAATCGTACGATTATATCGTCAATAATTATTATTATTTATTTTTTTGCATAGCTTGTCAGAGAACTATGGCTCTGTGTAGTAAATGCTGCTCCGTCTGAAATCACAGAATCGGCTTTACTGACAAAATTTGCATGACGATGGCATTCAATTAATCATGCAGCCCTAGTCGGACATCACTTATGATTTTCAAGGTAAAGTAACGAAAATGAGAAGTTTCCTTGCAACTAGCTGAAGTAAAATAAGTATATTTTCTATTTATAGTTTCACTTTATATTAATTAAAATTTTATTCAAGTTCCGATAATGTTTTTTTTTTAATGGTTTTTAGTTTCTGTAGTTCAGTATAGTTTTAAACAGCGCCATCTTCCATCTGAAATTTATATTGTTTTCTTAGTACAATGAACTTTAATCTCTTTATTTTTGCAGAATATAATCTCTTTAAATCCATGTTTTTTTTTTGGTCTTGTAAATCTTCACACCAGATGCATTAGACTGTTTGTGTAGCTGTCCGTTCGTCCGTGTGTTTGGACACTTGTGTCCGCGAGAGACGACACTGGAAGCATGAATGATGTATTAGCTGGAAGCAGCTCTAATGAATCTGTCAATGCAGGGATGGGAACGTTTGTATGGCTCCTTTGTATCAATCAGACACACACTCTCCTGGGAAATCGATCGGCAGCGGCTGCTTTACAAGCCCCGGGTCACCAGCACTTATCCTGGCCTTGCTTGTGTTGAGAAAGAGACAGGAGAGGAGAATTTTAGGATTGAAGCGGTTTATGAGGACGTGTGGTAAGATTAGCTGTTGACTTCGTAATGCACTCATAAAGCAGGCGAGAGGATAATGGTGGGTGGGTTTTATTTAAAAAGCGATGTAATATATGAAAGGTTTTTGCATTTGCTCTGCTCTTGCATCATGTTTCTGAATCACTGAAGACACTGAACAACACTGATTTCACTTACAAGCAAACGCTGATGTAGTAGCATTTACCGCATGAAGTATCATTTAAATAGTAATGTATGAGATGTCCTGTTATATTGTGAATATTGTCACAGCAAAAGTGCTATGATTGGATGTTCCTTATGTGGTAGTGTTTTTTTTTTTTTTTTTTTTAAGGATTATGCATTGATTCATTTTGCATTTTTATTTATCATGTAAAAACTTAACTTTTTAGGCTTTAAACTTTTAAGTGTAATCAAATTTTCTGTACAAGTCATTTAATTATTATTTTTTTTTAATATTGAATTTAATATTGTTTAACATTTTGAATTACATCTTTTTTTTCTGTTTTCAACGTTTTAGTAATTTTGTGTTATTTTTATTTTTCCCTTATTTTATATCTTTTAAACCTTTAATTTTAAAAATACTGTTATATAATATATTACTGCTATAAATTATAATTGTACTGTAACATTATTATATTATTTAATATTATTATTAATAACAGTAATATATTTTACAGTACATTTGTCTTTAACACATCTAATTAAAAAATAAATAATTATATTATTATTATTATTATTATTATTATATTACTATATAAATTATTATAATAAACATATAGACATAAATATATTAGTTATAATATATTTCAGAAATATATCAGTTATAAATTGCAATTATGTATAAAAAAAAAGCTATATCGCTATTATTTTGCAGCCTAATTTATTTATTTCAGTTATACATTAATATGATTACTTATTAGCTTTTTGTCAATTCGCAAACCTCCATTTTGGAAACCCCGAGTTAAAATAATGCAAAGACATATGTTGCCATGACTTATTGATTATATCATTTTAAATATATAGTGGTAAACTCTATTCGTGTTTATGAATAGAGATATGGAGAGAGTGTTTTTATGGATTTTATTGATGAAATGTCGTTCTGAAGCTGAGGAAGGTCATCAGGTGAATATGACAGGAGCTGATGGAAGAGAGATGAAGGATGCAGGAAGGTCGTAGAGATAAAAAGCAAATACATTGTGGTTCGTGAACATAGAGCTGCAGTAATTACCACTGCATCGCTGACGAGCCCTTCAGACGAGGACGACTGTGTTACAGCGCTAAACACACATGAAGCACACTCACTTACCTTCATCCAGAGCTGAAGGGCAGCAGATCACCGTGAGCCGGGTGATGATTCCCATTGAACTGGTGTGAAAGAAACCCTGCAGTCCTCAGGCTGCAGTGACAGTAGAGCTGAAAGATGTCTGCACACTTAAGAAACTGAATTCACCTCATTTAACACGCATGCACTTCTGCTATTATTTTTTTTATTTTTTTTTCTCAGAAAATTTTAAATATCTGACCAAATGTTTGTAGTACACTTTGGTCAGTTATTTTTGTTTGTTTGTTTGTTTGTTTGTTTGTTTGTTTCTTTCTTTCTTTCTTTCTTTCTTTCTTTCTTTCTTTCTTTCTTCTTTTCTTTTCTTTTCTTTTCTTTTCTTTTCTTTTCTTTTCTTTTCTTTTCTTTTCTTTTCTTTTCTTTTCTTTTCTTTTCTTTTCTTTTCTTTCAAGCTTTAAAGGCACGAATGCCCATATACAGTAGATGTATTATTATTTTATTTTATTATTATATATTTTTTTTTAAATAACCTTTTTAACCTTTTTAGGGCACTTTATTTTTTATTATTATTATTATTATTTTTATTTTATTTTTATATTTTTTTTAATTTTTTGCATTTGAGGGACAATATTTTTTTTATTTTTTTTTAAAATTTTTTTGAGGATTAAGTATGGTAGATAAAGGTTTATTATTAGCAGTAGTAGTAGTAAACATAAAATGAATATTACTGACATTTTCTCATTTGTCATTTCTGAAGATAAACTTTTTTATGGCACTTTACCTTTATTTTATTTATTTTGCATTAAAGGGACAAACCCCTTTTTTGGGGAACTGTTAGATAAATTAAAGGTTTATATATAATTTTTTTTACGTAATTATCATAAAGCTGACTTTTTCTTATTTGTCATTTCTGAAGAGATGGGACATTTTAGCGCATTTTGGCATAGCCTGTTTATTTAATTATTTACTTCAAAATATTATTTAACAAAATTAACTTGACTTTCTCTCATTTGTCATTTTGTGAAGCGTTAATTCTTGTCGATGGTTTCTGTGCTCTATTTTAGAAACGCTCCCCAAAAATCCCAATTCTTCTCAACGCTTCAAGAAACATCATTAAAACATTCCTATAAATACATTTAATCTAAAGTGCTTCCATTGCAAGTGATAATTTAGCCATTTTAATGTGAATCAATGCAGATTGTTGAGCATGAGCAGTGAGCTGTAGAGACTCGAGCCGCAGACGACATTAACTTTCCTCTGACAGTTTACTCATCAAACTCTTTCGGTGGCGTTTTATCATGTGACACTCCTCTTTTCTCCTCCAGCAGCAGCATGTGCTAAAAAAACAGTTGCTAATATGCCATACTGTATAAAGGCTTTCCTCTACAGAGATGATGAATGAGAGGACGATTTAGTGATATATGTGTTTATAGCACATCAGCCTGAGGAGAATCTGAAGATTTAAACCAGATTTAAAAACTGCTTCTTATATTTCTTGTGCTGCTGAAAATCCTGCACCTAATTTGGTATTTCCAGTCAAAAATGACTGGCCTTTTAAAAATGGCTTATAAATTACTCGTTTCCAGCACAGGTTTTGAGTTTCTTTTTATTGATTTATTGATTTGAGCTCATGCACCTCAGTTTTTGAGTGAGAAAAAACTTTTGGCAGTGTTCATTTAAAGGGGTCATGACCTGCCTTTTCAAGATTTTTGCATCAAAAAACATCATAATTTAGAAGTAATAAGCTTTTTTCTGTCCTGTTTTTGTCCCCTTCATCGGAACGCTCTGTTTGAAGGTGTGGCGGATTGTAGACTCAGAAATTAAACACACACTGCTGTGATTGTTCTCAGATGGACGCTGCTGTGATTTAGGTCAAATTCGCATAAATAACTCAGTACATATCAAACAATCTGTAAAATACTAGTGACGATGTAATACAAATAGTTACTCACACTTGTTGTGACATTACTGTGAGATCTAATATAGTCGCACAGCATCGTCTTTTATTATCAATATTTCTGAAAATCCCCCATCTAATCGTGCCTTGTTTTTAACCGCATCGCATTCGATTAATCGTGCAGCTCTAGTTTGGTTGCTGTGTAGACCTGTGTTTGTCTCTCTCATTATTTACACTACATGCGCAAATTGGTGGGCGGGGCTAAACAGACAGGTGTGCGTTTCCCAAAAGTATAATTAGCCAACTATGGTCGCAAGTTCTGTCGTTACCAGCATAGTTCAACGATTCAGTGTTTCCCGAAACCATAGTTCAAACAAATGTTTGCGATCCGCGTAACAAGTTTCTTGTTAGTTAGATATATGAGCTTAAATAAATATGCTCTTGGCTCCAACTCTCTATCTATTAGGCCACGACTGCCCTAAATCAGTAGGCAGGGCTAAACAGGCAGTGATGTAAAATCGGTGGGCGGGGCTAAACAGACAGTGTTGAAGAATCAGTGGGCTGGGCTAAACAGGCGGCTGTAGACTTGGTGGGTGGGGCTAAACAGACGGCTGTAAACTTGGTGGGCGGGGCTAAACAGGCAGTGATGAAGAATCAGTGGGCGGGGCTAAACAGACGGCTGTAGACTTGGTGGGTGGGGCTAAACAGGCGGTGATGTAGAATCAGTAGGCAGGGCTAAACAGGCAGTGATGTAAAGTGTGGGCAGGGCTAAACAGACAGGGCTGTGGAATTGGTGGGCGGGGCTAAACAGGCTGTGATGTAGAATATGTGTGTGTGTGTGGGCGGGGCTAAACAGGCAGTGATGTAGACCTGGTGGGCAGGGCTTAACTGACAGTAGGTGTGTTTGACTTCATGTAGCACTGCGCAGACCGATCTGCGGCTGACTTGAAGCAGTGCATGCCGGTTAGAAATTTTGTCTGACTTGAACCGGCGCCGATGCCACGTCACTGTCACGTGTGGCATCAAAGTACTGCGATAGCGTTTCGAGAGCAGCCGGCTGACCCAGCTGGCGCAGCTTTTTCAGAGCGACTGCAGGAGTGCTGATGATGACACAGCTGTTTCACGATTGCCCAAATTCACCACATGACAACAATGACGTGTGTTTCTAACATCTTAAATTCCAATACTGCTCACAAATCTGTTTTTAGAACAATAAAACCTTTTTTTTTTTTTTTTACTGTAGTCGCAATGTTATATTGAGTCACATTTAATAAAAAAAAAAACACTGATAAAAGCAAATATACATCCACTTAATTGGTATTTAAATAGTATATGTTTATGTTGAACTTGATTCTTGAACAGATGGCATTGTATTAAGCAGTATATTAAGTGTTTCTGTTGCTCATGAAAATGTTTCTGAAATGTCTGTGCATTTGACACGTATTGCATTTTATTCACTTCATCTGTGATAAGAGTATGCAAACACAGCGAGAGCATCACTGCTGGGAGCAGTAAGTGTCTGACTTCATGTCTGTGCTTCATGTCTGTGTCTGTGCTTTAGCAAGCAGCTACTCTCCGATAGGTCTGCGTGAAGTCGAACACACCTATATATGTAGAATCGGTGGGCGGGGCTAAACAGGCAGTGATGTAGAACCAGGCATTGATGATGTTCTGCGGAGGCGGAGCTTATCTACACTATAACATCATAGAGTAGTACATTCCACAAGCTGTTGGTCAGACTGCCTGCAATATAAGCTGTTTTTAGACTAAAAAGAAAGTTTTGAGTTCTGAAACTTAGAGGATGTTTTTATAGTACAGTGAGTTCTTGTGTCAAAAGATCAAGGGAATTTTGATTTTTTTAGTTCATGACCCCTTTATAAACTGAAAATAAGCTCAGATCAATGAGGACTACGATCAACCAGTTCCAAAAAGAAATAAAACCTGTGCAGAATCGAAAGAAAACAAGTCAAGCTAGAATGACGGTTGAGCTGAAAGATGAAAGACACACTTAAGAAACTGCATTGATCTTTGGTGATAATATAGCATAATACAAACTCTCATTTTTAAAGGCTGGACATTTTCTGTGTAGTGTAGCAAGGTGGGGAAAAGTTTTGAAGTTTAAAGTTTTATAGATTTTTGGGGGGAAGTTGTTATATATTGTGTCAGCAAATTCAGTAAGCTTTAGTCCACTGCGATGGAGTTAAGAAGCATTTTTGTGTCAAAATGACCAGAACACGACATAAGATCCAGTGTTCGAGTGAACACAAACTCAGCTGCCTTCATTTGCCTCCACAGAAACTCGACAGTGAGTTTGCCTTTTCTGTTTGATTAGCATCAGTTCAAGAGCCTACTGAGATGAAAAGCTGACTAAATCATAATCACTTTCACTCCTATTTAGGATGAGAGACGTGACTAAACTAAACACACGACACGAGCTGCAGTGAAAGCACTGCGTATCAGTAGTGTTGGGTGTAACTAGTACATTAATTTGATTACTGTAATTAGTCACTGTAATTTGATTACTTTTCCCTTGAAAGTAGGGGATTACTTTTATTTTTCTCTTTAATTTAATTAGTTACTTCTTATGTAATTGAACTTAATACTGTCTATAGACTGTAGAACTTTTATACACAATACAATAGTGGATTTAACATCAAAATTTAAAGTCTAACTTTAAAATGCATGCTTTTTATGTACCCTTCTCACTTTAAATACTTTTGTAAGTTAATAAGAACAGTGGTAACACTTTAGTGTCCAGTTCTCACTAATAACTAGTTGGTTATTAGCTTGAATATTACTTTTTATTATTACTTAAAAAGCACATATTAATGTCTTATTCTGGAAGATCTTATTCTAAATCCTTGATCCTACCCGGTTCTTAAAAGTATTATTAAGCAGTAATTAGGAGTATATTGTTATTTATTTTGATTGTGATGATGAACCCATGAGAGGTAATGTTAGGAAAGCACTGATGCTTGTTCATGTTGTTGGTTCAGATGGTTTGGGTCTGGTTTTGTGTTTGGTTACGGTTCGGTCCGGTCCGGTTGTGTCAGTCTCAGTAATGTGTTTGTTGGCCTCGGCTGCTCTCAGACACAAAATATCAGTGTTTATGTCCTCCACGGATGCATTAGTGCCCATCATGACTGTCGTTTCTGTCTTTATGTCTGTAGGATTTTGCAAAAATGCATGTGCATTGCATTAATGGATTTATTTTTTAGACACATTCAAAAATAAAACCTCACAAAAACATTGAGAGCTCATAGACTACTAGAAAAATTATGATTTTAAAATGTATTTGATAATCTCTTCTGCTCACCAAGGCTGCATTTAATTAATCAAAAATACAGTAAAAATTGTGAAATATTTTTACAATTTAAAATAGCTGTTTTCTATGTGAACATCTGTTCAAATATAATTTATAATTGTGGTCAAAACTGAATTTTCAGCATCATTATTCCAGTTTTAGTGTCACATGATCTTCCGAATTCATTCACAGTTGTGCTGCTGAATATATACAAAGCACAATATTGCTATTTTTACTGTATTTTTGATCAAATAAATGCAGTCTTGGTGAGCAAAAGAGGTTCTTTCTAAAACATTAAAAAAATCTAAATTAATTTGCATGCAGAAATCTTTTACTTTTTACTGTTAATTTCTTGATTACTGAAATATTTTGGCTTAGATTTTGTTTTAATATTTTAATTTTAATTAATATCTTAATAGTTGGTGTTTATATTAACATGCAAATATATTTTTATAAATGTAAATCACTGCGTATGCAAATGCATATTGAAAAATAAATATATTATATATTTCTTTACATGTTATATATTATATATATAAAATATATATGATACATTTATTTTTCAATATGCATTTTATAAAAAAATAAAATAAAAAAAATACAACATTATTTTGGAATATAACAACAAAAAATTACGATTAAGGCTAACTGAAAAATGTAATTAAGCATTTTTGAGTTTTCAGTTCTGGCCAAGAATGTTCATTTCAGTGAGATTGTTTTCATCATTTATCTTTTAGAATAGGATGCACTGATAAATCATGAATTATTGAAGTAAATGGAGTCAGTTTTGATTTTGTGTTGAGGTAAGGAGATGTTCATTTGCGTTATTGTAGCACAGCCGTGAGTTTCTGCCGTTCGCTCGTTTGCTGATGAAACTCATCAAGACTCTCGGGGTTTCTGACACGCCAAAGAAAATATCGACTCCTCGGGAAAAACAATAAGCACATTTCAGCTCCAATCACAGGTGGAGATGTGACGAGGCTGCTAGTAATCACATGAAAGAGATGTGTGAAGCAGTTGCAACAACACAATAAATAATTGAGCGGCATTAAATTCAAAGCGCTGTGTAGAAACGAGTGTAACGGGGACTGATCTCTGATTCTCATACGGCACACGCTGCGTCCCTCACGCCGTCGGAAATCACTGTCATGTGTGTCAGGACAAAAGAGCTTGCACACCGTCATACTGCTCCCACTGTTTCTCCTGCATTAATCACTGTGAATGCATTTTTAATTCTGTTCATGCATTATCTGTGAATCAAACCCGTGACCCTGATGTTGCCAGTGAGATGCTTAATTTTTTGAGCTATAGGAAATAATAGAATTGAGATACTATAGTTTTATTTATATTATAAATATTTATTACATATTTATTTAAAAATATAAATGTTTATTATTATTATTAATAATGGTTTTTTCACATTTTAATTTCAATTTTAGTGTAAGTGTTAGTAATTTTTGTCATTTTATTAGGTTATATATTTATTTACTTTTTAAATATGTCTATAAAGTTTTATTCATGTAGTTTTAGTACATCCAGTAAAGGTAAATGCAAAATTAAGCTTTTTTTATGTTTTATATATTATTATTATTGTTGTTGTTGTTGTTGTTGTTGTCATTTTATTAGTTTATACATTTCTTCTTTTTTTATTTACATAGATTTAAAGTTTTAAAGTTTACTATATATATATTCATTTATATAGTTTTAGTACATCCAGTAAAGGTAAATGGACAATTTTATATTTTTATTACAATTTATTATTATTATTATTATTATTATTATTATTATTATTATTATTATTATTATTATTATTATTATTATTATTTTAAATACTACATACAGGCGTCTTTAAAAATCCCACCCAAAATGTTTGTTTGTTTGTTTATTTATTTATTTGTTGGTTGGTTGGTTGGTTGCTAGGTGTCTTGTCTTATATTGCCATAACTCCTGGTAAAAAAACAGTAATGCACTTTTGATTTATTGACCTTTTTGTTCAGACTGCCATTGTAAAAAAATCAAATCAAAATAAGTGTTTGTATTAATTAGATGCCGTTAACAATTCAAAACATGCAAGATCACGTGACAGCAGTGCAGCATATTACTAACTAAAATGCATAGTTTTAACTAATTGTTAAAATCTTAAAATGAACAATATGGCATTCGAATTCCGGATCAAGGCTTCATTTTTACAGCTGAGGCTCGAGCATTACTTCTTGTTCTAGAAAATATTGAGAAGGGTCAAGAACGGGACTTTTTAATTGCCTCTGACTCAAGATCATGTCTTCAAGCACTTGAATCTTTTAAAAACTGCTCATCCCATAATTGTTGAAATCTTAACCAAATTCGATCTTTTAAAGAAAGATAACTTTAATAATATTTTTTGCTGGGTTCCAAGTCACATTGGACTTACTGGAAATGAGAGCGCGGACACGGCTGCCAGGGATGCACTTGACCTGGAAATATCTGACTGTCAAATACCACCTTCTGATTTTAAACTAGTAATTAATTTATATATAACTAATAAGTGGCTGAAAGAATGGGATGGAAATAAAAATAATAAGCTGTATGAAATAAACCCTAGTATAAAAAGAAGTAGCTTCTATAATTTTAAATCAAGACATGATCAAGTTGTCTTCACTAGGTGTAGACTGGGGCACTCAAGACTTACCCATGGGTTTTTATTAATAGGAGAAGTTCCTCCTTTATGTCTTTCATGTAAAGTTCCTTTGACTATTAAGCATATTTTGTTGAATTGTAATTTTAATGATGCTGCTAGAAAACGCTTTTATTCAGAAACATGCTTGCATGGAATATTTGAAAATGTACCACCTAAATGTATTTTAGATTTTCTATCTTATGTTAAGTTGAAATGTTTTATATAATGTAAATCTTATGGATGATACTGAACTTTTTTGTATGGATGATGCTAACATGGCGTAAAAAACTTAATAAACAAACAAACAAAATCTTAAAATGTTATCAGTATATAGTGGACTCACCTCAGTCTAGCAACTATAGGAACTTGCACTGCATGAACATTGAATAATTTGTGATTTCTCTTTCTATTTACAGTTATTTGATTTTGAGAAAAAAGTGAGATTTAAGAAAATGCATATGTTTAGGCACATTCTGCAATAACTTCAGAAGGAGTGTGGACAGGAGAACTAGCTAAGAAAGGTTAAATTGAACTAACCAGAGTGTGGGTGGTTTAGTGAATCTGTCACGGTGTGATGCATGATGGGATGGTGTAAGACGGCCGAGAAGATCAGCGAGTGTGTGTGTGTGTGATGGATCATAAGACTCCTGCATGAATATTCCCTCAGATCTGATAGTTTTTTATTTTTCAGGCAATGAGACTCAACTGCGCTCACATTTAACTGAAGAAACAAACTGGAAGATTGGTTCTGTTTTAGTAGTCACTAATGCTCAGCCAGAAAAACACTTCTGCTCTGATGTGCTGGAGTTTCACAATCTATTCTAGTCAATTCAACAGCATTCTAACAATGCATCACCTGTTTAAAATGGTTAAATCATAGAGATGGATTAGTAAGGGGTTGACTAGTTTTCCAAAAATGTTTAATTAATAAACTAAGAGAGTCTTTATTTTTCTTCATATTTGAATTAGATTAGATTTTTTTTTTTTTTTTTTTTTTACTTTTGTGTGAACCCTGTGTATATATCCACTGATCCAAAGTGTTGATTTTGCTGAAAACAGTATGTATTTTGTAACAAATACACCTTGTAACCACAAACCAAAGCAAATGGAAAAATATTTATCTCTCGATTGTCGTCAAAACTTGCGGCATCACCCAGCCATTTATCATCCATCTGATTTGTGTTTTTAGTGGCTCTCAACCTGCGTGGTTATCCAGGCTTTCCTTAAGTCCAACTATTCATTTAGATTACCCACTGACCAGTGGATTTCAGTAGTTGTGGAGATCCCTGCTAGATAATTCATACTAAACGGTGTGGAGAAACGCTCTCCGGAGACTCTCGTCCAGGAATCACGGTGCTGAATGATGTTCCTGCGCTGAAACTCATCTGCTTTCATCATGTCCGACTCAGAATGATTCATAAAAGCACATGAAAGCACTGGTATCTGTGGGAAATTGATGACAGAAAAGACTTCTTTAAATAAACCGAGAGCTTCATCCATCCTGTTCCAGCGCTGGGCTTTTATGGCCTCTATCGCTCATGCCGTGGCCTTTTTTTAGTCCTTTAATGATAATCAAGAGTAATTTGAGATTAAATCTTAATCTCAAATTAAGAAAGAAAAAAATCATGGGTTATTGGTATTTATTTGTTTACCAATTATATATGTTTTTGTAAATATAATGGAATATATCCTTTTCTTATATATTTTTATTATAATACATTTTGTTATTTTATATTTTTATGGGAATTACACAAAATCACAAGTGTATTATGATTCATTTACCAATTTTAACAAGTGGGCTTTTATTATTATTATTATTATTATTATTATTATGCTTTTTATTTTATCTTTATTGTTATAATATATTTTTATGGGATTACACAATGTTGAAAGAAAAAAAATCATGTTTATTATCATAAGTTATTATGATGATGTGCTACTATCCAGTGATACTTTTATTATATAAAAGTAGATTTTTCTTTTATTTGCTTTTTAGTGCTTTTTCTTTTATTATGTGTTTTATTATAATACATGTTTATGGGATTGCACAATATTCAAAAAATCATGGGATATTTACCTATTTATTTATTGCAATTATTATCCAGTGTATTATTTTATTATATATTTTTATTGACATAAATTTTATGGTATATTTTTATTATTATTAGAATATTTTACCGATTTTTTTTATTTATTTATTTATTTATTTTTTTATTCGATTGTGTTTTATATTGCTTTAAATGGTACTATCCAGTGGAACTATTTTATAGTTGTTGTTTATCAAGCTGAGTAAAATTTCTGGGTTTTTCTCCAATTTATCTGGCCAGTTTTGGTCATGAAATGGTTTTCAACGCAACTTAGTAATTTTAGCACATCTTTTGCTTTTAAAATGTCAAAGACACTGTCTCTGCATTAACATCTGCTTATCGCTTTAATCCTAAATGTGTTTTCAGAGGCCAAAACAACATGTTTTTCTTCAGCATCTTCAGTAGACACTGACATATTCCCCACTGTCCTAACAGATAAAGAGGTGAAGCTCTTCTCAGGCTGATGATGCTGATAACCCCTGTGCTTCTGTGCTGTGTTATCAGACTGCTCTTAAGCTGATGTTGTAGCAAGCTTTGCTGCTCACAATCATTTCCACCTCTGCGGCAGACCACAGACAAGCAGAAACCCCCTGCTTCCTCCAGCACTTTCCCTTCTCTCTCAATCAGACAGGAGCTGACACGCGTCTGCGCATCTGATGCACATGTGTTTCCCCGTTTGCAGAGCACGGTGGCCATCGCCTCCATACATTTCCCGCTGGCTACCCGTCGGTCTGTGCAGAACTCCACCTGTAAGCTGCAGCTGATCGTCTTCCGCAATGGAAAACTCTTTCCGTGCACGGGGAATTCGTCAAATCTTGCGGACGATGGCAAGCGCAGAAGCGTTTCGACACCAGTTGCGTTCACCAAATTAGGTAAGGCTGCGATTTTCCCCATGCATTTCATCCGTGCATCCTATTTGTCACTGCGTTTCACCACTAAAGTGGTTTGCAATGGAATATTTTGTCGTTAGCGCCACATGCAATTATGAGAAAGCACGCGCGTGCTTGCACGATGGTGCAACTGTCGCGTTGCAATTGTGCACGAGTTGAATTGCGTGCGCAATTAATCACATTTGTTAAATTATGTGATGTGCATGTGCGTGATTGCATGCATCAGCTTTCATATGGATGCAACACTTGAGGACTTTCCACTCGGGTCGTTACTTGACGCAATGTGTTGCTCTCCTGTACAGATGGGTGTAGCCCCGGGAGCCCCGTGCAGCCGGTTACCGTCGCTCTCCGGCACTTCTCGTTGGGTGTAGACCCCACCGCGGCATACTGGGATTTTGACCTGCTGGATGGACACGGCGGCTGGCGCGCGGAAGGCTGCCACATAACGGGCTCGGCGCACAACACGACCACCATCCACTGCGCGCACCACAACAACCTCGCCGTGCTCATGGTAAGAGTCTCCCGCTCGACCAAGTCGGATTATGGCTATTGTGGAGGCGCAGAGCCAATGAAACACGGCGAGCATGTAAATAGCAGCAAGGGCGAATGGTGTGAGGTGTGGATGGGCGCACGTGATAATGAGGTATAAATGTCAAGTGACCAGTGCGAATTTTATTCAGTGCACGTTTATTTGTGTAGCGCTTTTTGCAATGCATGTCATCATTTCAGATAATAAGTGCATTGAGTTCCAGTATTCAAAATATCCAATAAAGATGTGCTGGTTTGCTATTGGTGTATCTATGATAATATGGAAGCAAGTGCAATCATACAAGAATCCTCTAATACCATCTTTACACTGCAAAGCCGGCTCAGAAGCGGCTTATGTACCATGTTAAAGTGGATTTAGTGTTTCATTCTGCACTTTTACCCAGAAAATAAGACCACATAAATGTCATTGACATTTAAAATGTTCAAATATAAATCTAGAAACATGAAAATACAAAGCTGTAAATTAATGTTGTTTGAATGTTTTTTTTTTTTTTATAAATGAAATCTAATAATTAAAAATAAATACAATTAAAAAAGAAAATACAAAAATAATAATAATAATAAATAAGTGAATGGTAGTGTTACTTAAATAATTTATGAATATTGAAACATGGAAGTCCTAAAAAATATATAAAATTATTAAAATTCAGAAATAATGTCATTAAAATGATTTTTAATATAATAATATAATATTATAATAATATAATATTATAATAAGTGCACAAATTATATATATATATATATATATATATATATATATATATATATATATATATATATATATATATATATATATATATATATATAAACATTTTGAAATCATTTAAATATGTATGCATTATACATAGATATAAACATAAACAGACACATAGGCTACACACAAATAATATTTAAATAACTTAAAAATGTTAAAATACCAATAAATAAATAAATAACCTAAAAAAGAAATATAATATACAATGTAATTAAAATTAATGAAACACTGTCGTGGCACCCGCTATGTTTAATGCAGCTCTGGTGCTGCATGACTTTACACAGAAGCAGCATCAGAGCCGCCTCTGCATGTTTTATTCGTGCTTTTATGCTGCACTGGGTCTTTCCACAGAATTCGGAGCAGCGTTAACTCACTCCGTGCAGGCGCTGCAAGAATCAGACAAGATCCTCCAGGATCAACTGAAATCAATTCACAAAACAAACGGAGAATAAGAGTCTCCGCGTGTCCAGCCGGATCTTATGTGATTCTTAACGGATTCGTGACTCATCCCGTTAGGACTGCTTCCAATTATGATAGAAACGCCAACAGAAATCCGTCAGGATTTATTCGGCTAGGGAAGGATCTCGGAAAGCCCTTATACAACAACTTTTCCTTAAAGGCGCACCGCTGGGTTTGCAGGATGCGCGTGAAATGCAGTAACTCTTGTTAAGGATGTTTCTCCATCGGCTCAGCTTTGAGCCTGACTCACTCCAGAAGGACTGAAGCTGTAATAAGTGCTAAAAGCCTCAGGTAAATGAGTAATTAGCGAGAGCACTTCCCTTCATTCTTCATGGCGAAGCGGAGCGCGGCGCGGCGCTTTTACGCGCAGCTCAACGAACGCGTAAATGACTCTATCGGTCTCCGCTCGGGATATGTGGGATTTTACCGTGTGGAAGTGATTTGATGTGGATTTTGAGAGCCGAATGTTCGCCGACGAGTGGGACTCCATCGACTGGGAGGTCAGTCCCGTGCACCACAGCGTTTAATGCATCCAAACATGACGCGAATGCGTGCGTTGTGCATCGAAATAGGCTATTTATCGTGCATGGAAAAATCAAAGTGTTTTTTCGCATAATAGAGCTTGATTCAATCTGATTTGAGATGATCGATTCTGGTCGTGCGTGGAGACCTGAGTGGGATTCTACAGTGAATGAAATGATGCTTTGAACTTGACGCGTTAAAGAGGTGAAAGCGTTGCATCGCGTGTTGTTTATCGTTTAGCTGTGCATGCGCGCGGGCACGTGTGTGTGTGTGTGAGAAAGAGAGAGAGCTGATGCAGTCACCACACCCGCAGTCCGCAGTGTTTGAGAAAAAGAGGCTTTCAATCCGTTTGCGACGCGCGTTTAAACGCTTTCTGAACGCGAGCGCGGTGTAAATTGGCGCTGCTGGGTTCGCGTTTGTGAACCTGTTGCGCTGCGGATGATCCAGAGCAGGGTCTGTTCTCCAGTGCTGTCTCTCAACACTGACTGTTATCTTCTTAAATGCTAGATTCCTGAATTGTCATATACAGCTGATGTAAATCAAAGATTAATATTGCACCGATCATATAAACGAGTCCAGAAACATAAAAATACAGTCGTAAATATGTAAAAATTGAATAAGTGCATTTAAAATATAAAAATATGAGTTTAGAAACACCAAATACAAAAGTGTAAATACATATAAATAGTTAAATAAGTGCACAAATAATGTATTTTTTAATACTCAATGACTATTTATGAATATTTATGAATCTAGAAACCTGAACATGCAAATTTGTAAATAAAATGATATTGAAAATTAAATAAATGCATGAATAGTGTAATTTACATAATTTTTAAATATTAAAAATGAGTCTAGAAACATGCAAATACAGTTGTCAATAAAATATATATGTACAAATTGAATAAGTGTGTTTAAAATATAAAAATAAGAATTTAGAAACAAAGTTGTAAATACAGTCTGTCTTGGCAAAGTTGCTAAGTTTAAGGCAGCTCTGATGCACATTTTATTCCTTCATTTATGCTGCTTTGGGTCTTTAAGCGGAGAATTTGAAGCAGCTTTGTATATACAGCTTGAACTCAGGCTGTATACAGAAATAATGAATCAACAGAGGAGGAGGATAGCAAGAAACGCATTTGTAGAATTTCTTATTTTTTTATCCGAATGTGCATCCCGAGGTCTCTCTAGTTCAGATGCACGTCTGCTGTCAGGGAGCTCTGACATTTGAAGGTAAATAACTGAAAGAGGTCACGACATCAGCTCTAAAGCAGACCGATGCGGTAATGAGAGGAGAACAGCTTGTCTGGATTCTGCTGATGTCTTGAAGGTTGTTTAATGCACATTCAGCTGTCTTTCACCTTGACGCCGGTCTACACACCTGCAAACGTTATTGATTCACATTCCTGCTTCTTCCCTGCGTCCCGTGCATGAGAGAGCAGACAGAGATCCAAGTCTCTCAGACACTGATTAGTGCTTGTGTTCATCAGAATTACTCGACATGCCGTCTTTAGTGTTCATAATGCAGCCTAGAAGACGAGAAATTGTTGAAATTTCGAGCTGCATGTCATCTGCATAACAATAAAAGCCCAATGCAATGTTTCCTTAAGGACGCTGTAAAAGAATATATTTATTTACTCAAATAAAATGTAACCCTGAACCACAAAACATAAGGGTCATGATTTTGAAATTGAAATTTATACCGAATAAATAAGCTTTCTGTTATTATACATGAAGTATAGTGTTACTATTAATTAAAGTGATTAATTTATATGACTATAAAGATCCAAGTAGTTAGAAATGACCTCCTGTTATGTTATATCTGTGCTTTATGTATTTATTGGCTGTTTTTTGTGGCTTTAATGAGTCGTGAACTTTTT
>JANHFF010000415.1:82500-107500 GCA_024542945.1 allo-octoploid hybrid of Carassius auratus x Cyprinus carpio
ATATGGCTATTTTTATTTTATTTTATTTGACTTTATTTTATTTTATTTTATGTCGTGCTTTCATTACGTGCAAACAAACGGAGCAGCTTTGCTGATATGCTTTAAATCACGTTCACATTAATCAGATGTAGAGGTGAACCTCACAAAAAGTCACTGTTTTATTTATTTATTTATTTATTTATTCAGCATATAATCTTCAGTGTTTAACCAGTATATGAATGCATTTATTTAATCAGTATAAAAATGCATTTTAATGTTATAATCTCATGAAAATGTGACACTTTTTATTTGATTTTTTTTATTCGGTATATAGCGCTCAGTATTTATTTAAGCAGTATATGAATGCATTTAATTAATCAGTATATAAATCAATTTTTATACTGATTAAATCAGACAAAATCTTGTCACATTTCCAACCCGATCTCAGGAAAGTGCGTATTAATAGTACGCCAAATAAAAACAAAAACTTTGTGGTGTATACTGTATATGCAAAAATTAGCTTTGGAGTGTATATAATACATGTATATGTGTATATGATTGTTTTTATTTGGCATGCTATTTATATGCATTTCATGAGACCGGGTTCTACATTTCATACTAAAACAATCTTTTAAAATGCATAAAAATATGGCTATTTTTATTTTATTTTAGTTGACTTTTTTTATTTTATTTTATTTTTTTGCATTGTGACATTATTTTATATAAACATAAAGCACATTTCCCACCAAATCATCTTCAAATCAATTTTTTATTCATTACTTATGATGCTTTTGGGGTGATTAAATTCTCATTACTTTATTAGTTATGCTGTTATGCAAACCTGTGTCTTTCACATTATTTGAGGTCAGTGCTACATGTTTTTCAGATGAAATGCATGCGTCTCAGTGTTTCTAACGGTGATGTGTGTGCTGTGGAGTGTGCTGGGCATCAGCTGAACAGTTGCTGTCGCCACCAACATCCAGCGACTACTGTATTGTCCCAAGCAATAATTCTGATCAAACTATTAAATGTATGTGTATGTAAGCACTGTTGTTGTGATTTGGGCCGCATCTGAAGTAGGTCACACCATTGATATTAGCTGAGAAGTTAAAGAAATAAACGGTGCACTTTCAAGGACTCTATACATGTGGAATAAGAACATATAAGAGCCGAAGTGTTTGAAACACACGAGCACAGTTCAGCTGAATGATAAAGTCTTTAAACAAAGTTCCTGTTTATATAGTGAACAGCATTTACTTATATTTGCAGGGAATCTTGCGAGACACTGTCAGAAAGACACAGAGTCAGCTGAAGACAGCTCAGAGCGTTATTGATGTGTTCGACTGTACACTGCATCTGAAAATATACCAGCTTTGTTTTTGTTTTTTTGATGGTGGATACTAAAGAGTGACGCTTTCAAAACATTGATCTGAAAGTATATTAAACATGGTGATTATTCTTGCATTTAACGGATTAGGATCATATTTTTCTAGTTGTGTAGCGTTTCTCAGCGATTGAGCGATCGGTCCGATTATAAGGCTTCTCCAGAGAGGATTCCTGCAGTTAGTTTGTGTTTTAATAGTAATATTTGCGAGGAAACATGTTCTTTACAGCACTGCTGGGATATGATCAGCTGACTTCTGTCTTCGTATGTGTTATATGTTTGGATATATCAGGACAGATGTGCTGTAATCCTCAAGTTATTCTGGTTATTTCACAGTCGATTCCTCTGAGACTCAGCTTTCCTCATTTAACTGTTTTTCATGCCGTTATTACAATGGTTTGTAGCTCCTGGGATGTGCATTTTGAGATCATGCATGTCATTTACATATTCTGCCATTGGGTCAGAGGTTTTAGATTCCAATTATTGACAAACTTTTCTTTTCTAATCTTCATTTTTAAGGCCCTTTATGTTTTTGCTCCAGAGATATGTGGAGTTCAATGCAGCTCCATGTGTAAAATATTTTCGACGGTAGTAAACGTTGCATGCAGCTGAGACGTGTTGTATTTAAAGAGCAATGTCTGAAGAACAGATAAAGTTTAATATCTTTAATACTTCTTGAGTTACAGGCATGCAAACTTTGGGAGAGAGGAAAAAAAAAACACTGCTTTTTTTCCATTTTTGAACGGTCCCCATTGGCACATAATGCAACAAAGATTGCTAAAGTCAACAGATTTTATTAATAGACCTACCGATCTCTGAGTAAAAATAATATAATGATGCTGCAATCTTTCTGAAGTCATTTTTACCCTCCTGTAAATTGGCTCCACATCTCAACCTCAACAAAATAGTGGATTACTCCGTAAATATTCATCCATGACATTTAATATTGTGGCTTTCATCACTATTTTACATGTTACAGAACATTTAGTTTCTGAAATGTGGGTTTGTCATGGACTGACTCTGCATGAACACATTTCCATGTTTTTAACTATAGGTTTACATTATTACAAAATAATCTTTTAGTCCCAAACGAGTAAAAATTATGTCTTTTTATTCACATTTCTATATTTGAGGCTGTCCCAGAATGTAGTGTGTAATTATTCAATCACTTATCATGTTTTACAACCAGAAAATCATTTTCCGGCTGAGCAGTTTCAATTTCTTTCTTTTTATTGTTTGTTTTGTTGGTAACAGTTTACATAAAGCCTTTATATATCACGCATATTAAAAGTGGTTTTAATGCATTAATTATGCCTTATTATGCGCCTTAAAATGCATTATATAATCTCATGAATAATTGTAACCACAGTTATAATACATTCTAACACTTATCTATACTTAATTGTAACACTTAAAAGTGTAATGCATTAAAACACATGACAAATAAACCATCAAATATTATAATGCATTTTGGTATCTTTGGTAAGGTTTTGGTAAACCCAAAAGACGTCTGTGACTGAAGATGTGAAGTTCTGTTGATCAGCTGTTCTCTAATGATGTGGATGTTTGTGTGCAGCAGGGGAAATATGATGCTGTTGTTGAATAAATAAATTTGATTTGAAAAGATTAATTATTAATTATGAGTCCTGCTTTAGACTTGCCCTGCCGGTGATGATTGTGGAAGGGAAAATGCAAATTTTAGTGTATATATATATATATATATATATATATATATATATATATATATATATATATATATATATATATATATATATATATAATTGTAATATAATTGTAATATTCAGGTCATGTTACAGTGATATGGAATGTTCTCATCCTTTCATTTTTAAAATGTGTGACAAAGCTGAATCACACATGTATGCATTTGTCAGATGCTTTTATTCAAAGTGACTTTCATTGCGTTGATGCATTCTGTAAGAATCGATCCCATGACTCTGGTTTTGCGAGCACATGCTCTACATGAATAACACACATTTTATGAGATTCAAACTAGATACTGTGTGTGTGTGTGTGTGTGTGTGTCGGATGCTGATTCTCTCTCTCTCTCTATGTGTGTGTGTGTGTGTGTGTGTCGGATGCTGATTCTGTGTGTGTGTGTGTGTGTGTGTGATGCTGATTCTGTGTGTGTGTGTGTGTGTGTGTGTGTGTGATGCTGATTCTGTGTGTGTGTGTGTGTGTGTGTGTGATGCTGATTCTGTGTGTGTGTGTGTGTGTGTGTGTGATGCTGATTCTGTGTGTGTGTGTGTGTGTGTGTGTGATGCTGATTCTGTGTGTGTGTGATGCTGATTCTGTGTGTGTGTGTGTGTGTGTGTGATGCTGATTCTGTGTGTGTGTGTGTGTGTGTGTGTGTGTGTGTGTGATGCTGATTCTGTGTGTGTGTGTGTGTGTGTGATGCTGATTCTGTGTGTGTGTGTGTGTGTGATGCTGATTCTGTGTGTGTGTGTGTGTGATGCTGATTCTGTGTGTGTGTGATGCTGATTCTGTGTGTGTGTGTGTGTGTGTGTGTGTGTGTGTGTGTGTGAGATGCTGATTCTGTGTGTGTGTGTGTGATGCTGATTCTGTGTGTGTGTGTGATGCTGATTCTGTGTGTGTGTGTGTGTGTGATTGTGTGTGATGCTGATTCTGTGTGTGTGTGTGTGTGTGTGTGTGTGTGTGATGCTGATTCTGTGTGTGTGTGTGTGTGTGTGTGATGCTGATTCTGTGTGTGTGTGTGTGTGTGATGCTGATTCTGTGTGTGTGTGTGTGTGGTGTGTGATGCTGATTCTGTGTGTGTGTGTGTGTGTGTGTGTGTGAGATGCTGATTTCTGTGTGTGTGTGTGTGATGCTGATTCTGTGTGTGTGTGTGATGCTGATTCTGTGTGTGTGTGTGTGATGCTGATTCTGTGTGTGTGTGTGATTGTGTGTGAGATGCTGATTCTGTGTGTGTGTGTGATGCTGATTCTGTGTGTGTGTGTGATGCTGATTCTGTGTGTGTGTGTGTGTGTGTGTGTGATTGTGTGTGTGATGCTGATTCTGGGTGTGTGTGTGATTGTGTGTGATGCTGATTCTGTGTGTGTGTGTGATTGGTGTGTGATGCTGATTCTGTGTGTGGGTGTGTGTGTGTGTGTGTGTGATGCTGATTCTGTGTTTGTTGTGTGTGTGATGCTGATTCTGTGTGTGTGTGTGTGTGTGTGATGCTGATTCTGGGTGTGTGTGTGTGTGTGTGTGGTGTGTGTGTGTGTGTGTGTGATGCTGATTCTGTGTGTGTGTGGTGTGTGTGATGCTGATTCTGTGTGTGTGTGTGATTCTGATTCTGTGTGTGTGTGTGTGTGTGTGTGTGTGTGATGCTGATTCTGTGTGTGTGTGTGTGTGATGCTGATTCTGTGTGTGTGTGTGTGATGTGATTTCTGTGTGGTGTGTGGTGTGTGTGATGATGATCTGGTGTGTGTGTGATGCTGATTCTGTGTGTGTGTGTGTGTGGTGTGTGGGTGTGATGATGATTGTTTGCTGGGTGTGTGAGATGCTGATTCTGTGTGGTGGGTGGGTGTGTGTGTGTGTGATGCTGATTCTGTGTGTGTGTGATGCTGATTATGTGTGTGTGTGTGTGTGTTGGTGTGTGTGATGCTGATTCGTGTGTGTGTGTGTGTGGTGTGAGATGCTGATTAGTGTGTGTGTGTGTGTGTGTGTGTGTGGTGTGTTGGATGATGATTCTCTCTCTCTGTGTGTGTGTGTGTGTACCGGACGCTGATTCTCTCTGTGTTTGTGTGTGTCGGATGCTGATTCTGTGTGTGTGTGTGTGTGTGTGTGTGTGTGTCAGATGCTGATTCTCTCTCTCTGTGTGTGTGTGTCAGGATCTGAAGAAGGTGCTGTCGTTCCCTCCGTATCCGGGAGAGTTCCTGCACCCGGTGGTTTACGCCTGCACCGCCGTCATGCTGCTCTGCCTGTTCGCCTCCATCATCACCTACATAGTGCACCACAGGTAGGGCACACGCACGCATAAACACCACTAACACAGTGTTCCTTAATTCATGACTTGTTTTTGTCTACAATAATAGTACAAAACAAAATACAAAATCCTCTCATTTAACCCTTAAATCATCAGATCAACCGCTGAGATGTTTTCACACCTTTATGTTGCTCATTTTTAGTTTTGTAACTAAATACATTTTTGTGAGTTTTTGTCATTCTAATTCATTTTTTAAATGGCTATAGATTTTTGATTAATTTTTCAGTTTTAGTTATTTAAGTACATTAAGTTAAACTAAATGATAAATGTTGCTTTGGCAATTAGAGGAAATACAAAAATAATCAAATAAATGCATTAGATACTACTTTTAACAAACATTTTAACTATTACCAACCCCAAACCTTTGAAAAGGACTGTATATTTAACATATTGAATTAGTTTATTTTTTTGTCTTCATTTTATTTTTAGTTATTTTTTATTTTTGTTTTCATATATAGCTATAGTACATGCTAAATTGTATTTACATTTCACCTAAATTAAAATAATCAATGTAACTAGATGAAATAAAAAATGTTTTACTGCATTTCTAAAATCAAACAAATGCATAAAATGTTTTTTATTTATATTTAAAATTATATTTTATTTTATATTATCATATATTATATTATATTATGGTATGTGTGTGCGTGTGTGTTTTGTCAGCTTAATTATTTTTATTTCTTTAAAATGTCTAATAGGATGTTTTTAATTTTATTTCAGTTAAAATTACATGCACATCACAAAATAAATGAAAAATAAAAAAGGATAACTAAATTACAACTAAATTACAATTTTGCCTCGGCTGTAGATTGAAATAATAATAATAATAATAATAATAATAATAATAATAGGTTTTATTAATAAATAATTATGTAATGTACATATTTGAAATCATTAATAAATAGGTTTTATCTAATAACAGTTCACATATTATTTTTTGTTTTAAGTTGAACTATAATCCTGGTTTACATGGTGCTACGATGGTTTATCCTGAAGTCGTGATATTAGTGTGCACTTATTGGTTTAGAGCAGGTTATTTGTTTGTTTTTGCAGTACTTTGTTGTGAATGTCAGAATCTCTCTCTCTCACACACACACACACACACACACACACACACACACACACACACACACACACACACACACACACACACACACACTAGAGAGCTGTGATGTAGATTCCTTCACTCTGACGCTTGAGATGAAATCAGTCCATCATCATCTTCATGACGATCAGGGCTTTGGGGAAATCAGACTCCAGCCGCTAGATAACAGCGCAGAATCTCAGTCTGAGCTCATATCCGTGTCTATCTCAGACGAGTCTTTATTGAGTTTCTAACAGTACAGTAAACAAATGAAGCGAAGAGATTTAATCATGATTTTATGGCCTGAGCTTCCCCACAGACGTCAAGGGAGCACTACGGAGTCTACTTGACTGTAAAACTGGATTGAGTGAGAAAAAGATTATCTTTATTTTAATGTTGTCAGTTATTCTAAATAGTTTTTCTTATACAGTTTTTATTATTATTATTATTATTTTTTTTTTTTTTTTGTAATTTACATTTTAGTTATAGTTATTATTACATCAAGTTAAACTAAATGAAAATGAGAAATGTTGCTAAAATAAAATTGTTTATATATATATATATATATATATATATATATATATATAATTTTGGCCTAACATTTCAACTACAAAAAAAAAGTTTTTATGGTTTTAGATATAAATATAAAATGCAGGGTTTTTTTTATGAAATTAATTTTTTTTTTTTTTCAATATTCTCTCTCTCTCTCTCTCTCTCTCTGTATATATATATATATAGTATATAAAATAGTTTTTAAACTTTGATACTACTGTACAAATATATATATTTTTTAAATTAATGGCATTTTTGATGAACTAGTATTGATTTTAGACATTTCTAATGTTAAAAAGATTTCTATTTCAAATAAATACTGTTCTTTTTAACTTTCTATTCATCTGTGAATCCTGAAAAATATAATGTAGCACAAAAATATTGTTTTCAACATCGATAATAATCAGAAATGTTTCTTGAGCAGCAAATCATCATATTAGAATGATTCCTGAAGATCATGTGACACTGAAGACTGCAGTAATGATGCTGAAAATACAGCTGCGCATCACAGAAATAAATTACAGTTTAACAGATATTCACACAGAAAACAGGTGTTTTACATTCTAATAATATATCATTATTTTTACTGTGCATTTGATCAAATAAATGCAGCCTCGGTGAGCAGAAGAGACTTCTTTTTGAAACACACAAAATCTTACCAAACTGTAGTGTGTCTTAAATCTATGATAAGGCCAAAGAACTGAGTGAAGCGCTCTGCTCTATGAAGGGAAATGTCAGAGTTGTGCGTCTGACAGCCGATCCATCACAGCGTGACTGTATGTGGCTGCTGATCCTTTATCAAGAGTGTAAATGGAAATGCTGTGAGACCCATTTAAAGTCCATCAGATCGTGTCCTCCTGCAGGCCGAGAGACAGGCTTGAGTACACACACACACACACACACACACACACACACACACACACACACACACACACACACACAGACAGCTGTACAGAGGACTGCCAGGTTAAAGCTCCTGACCCAGAGACAGTGATTAATGACTCTGAGAGGGAGTTTCTGCTCCAGAACTTTTTAAGGCATCCTGGGCTTTTCCTGTGTGCTGCCGGATCTGGGTTCTTGTGATTTATTGTAATGAGTTTTAATTTAAGCTTCAGTCCATCTGGTTTCACTCACTCTGAGAGCAAAGAGGCAGAGCAAGCAGGTGATTTCAGATTGTAAAGTTTGATAGTCTGAGTCGAATCACGTCACAGGGATTCGTCTAAAAGGTGAATCTTATGCAACGGCACCAAAAATAAGAAGCTGTGGTGCTATTTTATTTAATGTTATATTTTAATGTATATTTTATTTAAAAATAAAATAACCATATATAAATACAAATAAAAATAAACTGTAATGTTATATTTTATTGCACATTTATTTTCTTTTAAAATGAAATAAACATATACTATATATTCTGTAATTTTTAATATATAAAATAAAATTTAGTTTTTTTTATTTATTGTTGTATATTTTTATTTATTTCATAAAATTAAAAGTTTATAATCTATTTTAATAAATTTCTCTCTCTTAAATGTTTAAACATATACACTAAATTATTATGTAAAAAAAAACTTATAGATTTGTATCTAATTTTATATTTTATTATAAATGTTAATTTAATTTTATATTTTATTATAATTTTACTTTTAGAAAAATATATATCTCAATTTTATAAAAAAAGAAATTCATTGTATTTATAGTTATATTTTTATTTTGTATTTTATTATATATTTTACTAAACATGTAAACAATAAAGTAAACCTATACTACTGTAAAATAAAATATTTTTTTTATTTAATGTTATTTATTATATATTTAAAAAATAAAATTGCATAAAATATTTTTTATGATGTGTTTTATTTAATATTTTATTTTAAAGAAAATTAAATTAAATAAACAATATAATAAATAAATTAAATAAATTAAATTAAATAAACAATATAATAATACTATAAAAAATAGCTATGTTAAAATATACACTTTTACAGACTTTTTTTGATATGTCTATAACTCTTATGATGCGACGTGCCTGTCCTGTTTTTCATCATTGGTTTTCTCTCCAGTGTTTCTGCTCTGCTCTGTTGTGGTGTTGTGTGTAATGATGACCTGTTCTTCTCTCTCATGCACTCAGAGGCACATTTATATATTTAACGCGCTTCACACACATTGACTGTATTTTGTGTGTGTGTGTGTGTGTGTGTTTTTTCCAGCACAATCCGGATCAGTCGGAAAGGATGGCACATGCTTCTCAACTTCTGCTTCCACACGGCTCTGACGTTCGCTGTCTTCGCCGGAGGCATCAACCGAATCAAATACCCCATCATCTGCCAGACTGTGAGTCTCTCATCTGCGCTCGCTTCGTCTCTGCCGCTCACATTCTGTCTTTCAGTGCATTAAATCGACTATTCATGTGTGCCAGCATTATAATTTGGGGTGTGCATGTTTTTCTGATTGCCTCCTGCGTACAGTCCCTGACCTTAATGAAAATGCTGTGTAGACTTGAATGAATCCATACAGAGCATCATATAGTTGCACTTAAGATGCTGTCGTGTCTTTAGGGGCTTTCAGTGGCGCTTTTGTCGAAACGTGTGTGTTTTTGAAGCTCTATTCTTGTGAGCATCACTAAAAAGCTTCGGCCGTTGTGTTGCCCGACTGCATTTCATCCCACATTCTAAACTAAAGATAAAGCAGATGATGTTAAAGCGTGGCTCAGTGGGACGCTGTGTGTTTGTTTCTCAGTATAATGTCCTTTATTTGGCTCTGAACCCTGCAGGATTCACACACATCTCTTTGGATTTTTAACCACATTCAGGTCAAGTGAATAAATGAGGGCCAAAGAAACCAAAATAGTATTGTTAATTCTAATAGTAGCATTGAATTGAATAGTAGTATTGTAAATTACACTTGAATTTGATTTACTTTCTAGTTCTATTCCTTAAGTGGGAGTTAGAATTGTTTATCCATTTTGCTACAGTACCTCAATGCATGTTTGAATCAAATTATAGAAATTACTGCTTTTATTCAGCAAGGATGCATTAAATTGATCAAAAGTGATGATAAAGACATTTATAATGTTACAAAAGATTTGAATTTCAGATAAATGCTGTTCTTTTGAACTTTCTAATTGAACTTTTCTACTCGGCTGTTTTCAACATAATAGCTAAAAATTCAGCTTTGAAATCACTGGAATAAATAGCATTTTAAAATATATTAAAATAGAAAACAGATATTTTAAATGGTTAAAATATTTTAAAATTTCAGAAGGATCACGTGACACTGAAGACTGGAGTAATGAAGCTGAAAATTTTTTTTTTAAAGGTACCTAAAGGGATCTGAAAAGTTGCTAAATCTAGCGACAAGGTTGCTAAGTTGGCAACACTGCATCTCTATTTCTCTAACTACGGGCTAGGCCACGGGTCAAACAGAAATTGCACGCTGCATTAATCGTGCATTAATAAAATGAGTGCGTTTAAATTGAATTCGCGTCGATGACTCATTCATTCAACTGATTTGTTCAAACGGCTGATTTATTCACAAATGAATCAAACCGAATCATTGACTCACTCAGTTTGCTCAAGAACTTGGATTCATTCAGTGATGAATCACTGCTGTGTGTTGCTCGTTTGCAGAACTGTGCAGAATTTGACAATATTGTGTCTAAACTACAACACAAGATTAACTTCGTTTACTGAACTGCTGTATAAAATCAATTTCACCTTTGCAGTAATGCAGTTATTTGGGAAAAACGGCACTTTTGCTTGTGTGATATTGCTAAACTATATTATATGGTATAAATATAAGACAAAACCCCATATAGGGGCATTTTTGCTCTTATATCTTGAATTTTTGGACGTATACCTGTAATAGTAGGTCATCCTGCATCATTTTATTAGTTCTAAAATCAAGCAGGGGTTTCGGCCAGTGTGAGTCCTCAAGGTCATCGATATCCTCGTGATTGCTCACGTTGAGCTGGTTTGAACACGTTGTTAAGCTCTGGGTCGGTCAGGGATTTTCAGTGTCACGGCTCAAGGTCTTTCTCAGATTTATATTTATTCGTCTTCATGCGTTTGATCTCAGAGGGCCGGCTGTGATTGGCCTCGGCCGAGTGATGGATGGCGCAGGAAAGTGTAATCTGTGTGATGGGAATCCACCGTCACTCGTTCTCTCCTGATGATATGGATCCCAGTTATTGTTCTCTCTCTCCTGAGTGTTTGTGAACATGTGTTGTGTTCACAGCCCCAGACAAACGCAGAGAGAATCTGATTATTCTATTCGCTGTCTCTGCAAACACAGCGACTCTTAAGTGGATGAGAGAAATTATATTTAGATTCCTGCTGAATATTTGACAGCGCAGCATTTAATTTAGATTACAGATGAATAAATAAGCACAATGCGACAGCGGAGACAGAAAGCATATTTAGTGTTATGTTCAGCTGAGTGTGCTTAGCATTTATCTGTGTTTCCTTACAGAACTGATATCAGCCTGGCTGATTAACCACATAAATACTGGTTCATATTTAATATGCACATTTTTAAGGCTCTAAATGATCAAACGTTGCTGTTAACGCTGTTTCACACTCAGTTTACTGCAACACTTCTTTAGAGTGTTTTATCCAGTCAGAGCTCTTTTAGTGTAATCAGCTTCAGCTGCTGCTTCTGGTGTCAGATCTTGAGTGATTTTGATCAAGTAAAGGTCAGAATAACTGCAGTAATATCTCCAGATGAACTCTTACTGGACTGAAGCAGCTCAGCTTTACTTGATTCTCCATCAATCATGTTTTAGAGTCTCAAATCTGATCATCAGGATCTTTTGAGGAGCGTTTGTTTCCAGAAGCTTTACTTTCACTGTTCCTCAGCGGAGGAATGATCTTCACAAGCCTCCAGAACACCTCACATCTTCTGAGGAGCCTTTATTTTTAAAATATTTTATTTTTCAGGATTCAAAGATGAAAAGAAAGTTCAAAAGAACAGCATTTATTTGAAATAGAAATCTCATCATAAATACCTTGACTCGCACTTTTGATAATTTTTTATGCTCTTGATAAATCTTACTGACCCTTAACATTTTACCATGGTATTTACATGGTCAAAGATGCTGCTGAAACAGTACTTTCTGTCAGTGTTTATCTGGATTTGTATCTGTGTGTGTGTTGCGCTTTAGCCACTGAACTGTGTGTTTGTGTGTGTGTTTCAGGTCGGTATCGTCTTGCATTACTCGTCTCTGTCCACGATGCTCTGGTTGGGCGTCACAGCACGAAACATCTACAAACAGGTGACCAAAAAACCACAGCAGCCGCAGGACGGAGACCCCGCGCCGCCTCACCCCGCCAGATCACCCATGCTGAGGTACGACCAGGTTGTTCTCTGGTTTATGACACTTAGGGCCAGTTTTACTAAACCGGACAAATTAGCACGAGAGCGCGATTCTAAAACAGCGCTGATGAGAGGGGAAATTTCTGCGGGTTATTTACCAACAGTGCGCAAATTAAAGAACACAGATGCAACATCTCATTTACATATTGACCAACGCAATATACCAAGTGCAGCGCAAATTAGTGTAGTCGCAAATAAAGAAATAAAGAAGCCACAGTATGTTGAAAAGAACCGGAGGACAAAAAAAATGAAGGTTTGAATTAAAAATAACATGTCTTGGCAAACAATATATCTTCAGATAATGTGTTCTTCTGGCATTCAAAATGAATTAATACGTGTGGAAAAAATCCTCCCGCTTCTACCACGTGCTAGCAACAAGTGAAACACATTTCAAGTGAAAAAAAGTTTAAGGGATGCTTTTTTTTTTGCATTAAATAATTAATATGTTAGTAAAACGCATTACGTGATCTCACAGCAATTCATAAATTTTTTGCGAGGTGGCTAATTCGTACAATCATCATTCGTACAAATTCATACGATTTTTGCTAAATCGTACATATTTTACGAGTTGCACAATTCGTAAGAATTTCTACGAATGACCTACACCTGACTCCGCCCCTAAACCTACCCGTCACTAGTGTCTAGACAAATCGTACATAATCGTACGAGTAAAGTCGTACGAATAAGCTATCTCATAAAATATCTACGAATTGGCCATGAGATAGCGTTGGATTCATTTGAATACACTACTCCTATAAATTTTGTGTCTGAAGGGGAAACTAGTACAAATGCATATTCAGTAAGGTCAAACTAGCCCTTACAGAATCAATTAGGCTCTCTGTGCTTCACGTTAGACTGAAGAGCAAACGTTCTGTCTCTTATTTAAGCTCTTTACATTGGCTGTGTCTACATGCAACCTAATAATCGGAATTAATTCAGTCCGATTGAAACTAAAATTGTTCATGTAAACATAGCGAGTGAAGAACCTGCTGGTAAACATGAGAGACAGCTGCAGCATCCGCCGTGTAACCTTCATGTTAACCTCCTGTCAGTGTCAGACTAATAAGCCCAATCAATCTGTGTTGAGCTGAGATTTAACATGTGAATTAACCTCCTGCAGAGCGTATTAATGTACGATCACAGAACAGCTTGTGTCTAAATCAATGTGTGCTGAATATAGTCTTGCTCTGGACGTGTGGAAGTTACCGTTTATACTGCGGTAAATCTGGCAATGACTATTTTTATAGAAACATAAAGCACAGATTCCATGTTTTATAGTTAATTGTTGAGTTTAGCTGTTTGCAGATGCTGATCACACATAATTTTACGCAATTAACAATTTAGAGGAATATACACTCTGAACGTTTGAATGTTTTATAATAGTTCTAATTGTTGTATTTTTCATTTTGATTTTGTTTAACATTTTATTTGTTTTGTTATTTTTTTATTTTTATTAGTTTTTTTTGTTGATGTAGTTATTTTATTAATATTTTAAATATTAATATTTTAATTTCAGTTATTTTAGTACATCAAGTTATACTAAATTAAAGTGAGTTTGAATTGGTTTGACAACTAGCTGAAATACGTTTTAAATGTTAAGTTGTTAATAACTTTTAAAGTATTTTATATTGTTTTATATAAGTTAATTTTAGTATTTAATATTTCATTTTTATCAGTTAGCTTTATTTGTTGTTGATGATGTTGTAATTGTTATTTTAAATATGTCTATATAGTTTTTATTATTTCAGTTTCAGTTATTTTAGTAAGTTTTTTATTTCTTTTTTTATATTTATATATGATATTTCATTTAAGATGACATTTATTCGAATATGTATGTGTTTTAATGTGTGCACACTACACCTCAAAATAAGTGTAAAATGTTTAAGGTATAAATGTTATACATATGTATAATATACAATTATTTGATGAAATATATACATATGTGTGTACACACACACACACACACGCACACACACACACACACACACACACACACACACACACACACACACACACACACAGGACTTTGCCATACTATAGCGTAGTGAAGGCAGAACTAACAACTCAGTTTTGTGTGTGTGTGTGTGTGTTTTCTGAGTTTAACGCAGCTTCGTTCAGCTTGTCTGCTTGTTCGTGGTTTTTAATCTGGGATTTTTAGTAGTTCTGAGTGGAGTGTTTGGGTTTGATTGTGCTGAAAGTAGGTCACATGAAAGCCGAGCGCAGACATTGTGTTCTCTCTCAGAAACGCTGTGGCCTGTAAGACTCGAGTCAGACGCTGAGAGCGAGATCTTTAACCAGTCTTCAGTCCTCTGACGTGAGGAGAAACTCCATTTACACCCCAATTCACCCTCTTTTCTCCAAACTAATTTGGTTTTTAATCAAAGGTTTAAACATTTTCATGTGCATTGCACACTAGTATTCTGTGCTTGTAGAAGAAGTGCATACTGTGCATATTGCAGACAATAGTGTATTAAATAAGAGTGGTATGCTATTCTAAACGTAGAGCCCTGATCAATAGCTCAGTAATGTTGTTTCTCGTCTGTGATGTGCACTTTCACCGGTTTGATTGAAACGTGTTTCTTTTCAGCGCGATTCTGCTGTTTGACTGCAAGCGGCGTGATTGTTTTTCATTTATCTGTCTTCAGGATCATTCTCTCACGCTTCGAGCCCCCTGCGGTTTGTTTTATTTCTTGATTGTTGGTGGGATCAGCACATCTATTTTACGCTTTCATCTCTCTCTCCGACGCAGACAGTTTTCTTATTGCATTTGGGTTTTTAGTCCAATGTAACTTTACGTTGCAGCCTCATTTAAAGGCTTATGGAACATCATTTAATTTACAATTACTTGTTGTTTATTAACCCTAGTCACTTCAGGTTTGTGTTTTAAGGCAAGACAATACAGGTGAATAGGATTTTAAAAAATGTGTATGTTGTACGTTGTTTAAAAATGTTATAACTGAAATGTTGTTTAAATAAGCACCCATTTGCATAAACTTCCAGAACAGAAATCTGAATATTCAGGTTAAAATTGTTTTATTTTATTGCCATATTGGATTTAAAGGTTTTTACAGAAGGGATTCCTCTTTTTGTCACTTCATAAATCAGAAAACACTGTCAACATACAGAAAACAAATACATTTTGTCCATGTTTTAGGAATTTTTTATTTTTTTTGTATAAAATCGGATTGTTATATGAACACAACTCTCTATAAAAACCATCAAAATATAGGCAGGAATAAAACTGTAAGTTTTTGTGTATGTAAGCGTTACTGTGGTGCAGAAGCTCATTTTGAGAAAAATTCCTTTAAAGATATGTATTGAAATCTTTAGAAGCAAACAGATAAAATGCATTAATAAAAATCAAGCAAATTATATATGAACAAACCCTTCAGCAAAAACCTGCAGAATATAGATGGGAATAAAACTGTAAATTTTCTTGTATGCAGGAGCTGCTTAAATGGAGAAAAAAAACTCTTTAAAGATATGCACTTTAGCTAGAATCTACAGACGAAATAGATAATTCAATAAAATCAACACTTAAAAGTGTATTTTGGTTGGTTTCTTTCCACTAGTCTGAAAAAATACAAGTTATGAAAACCATGATCAATGCATGAAAAAAAAACCAACAATGCTTTTGCCTGGAGCCTCTTGCCTTTTACATTTTAAAATAAAAAAAATTTTAAACTTCAAAATATTTAAAAAGCTTTTTAAATGCATCAAAAACAAAATAAACAACAAAAAACTACAATAATACAGCAGAAATCATATTTTGTGTAAGTTTTGTGTGTTACGGCTACCTGTTGTTTTTGTTCTGCTATTATAGTCACCTTTTTTCAGCCAATTACTCATCAGATCCTGTGTAAACACTGCCAGTGTAATGAAGGTCGCAGACGCAGCGGTGCATCTGTAATTTAACTGAGCTGAGAGTCACGGTGCACCGATCGTTTCACCTTCATTTTGTTTCAACATCACCTAAAGTGCTGATATCTGATTGCATGAGTCGTTTGCGCTGTAATAAGTCCATCTGTATGTAACGGTTTGACCCATCCATGCCAATTTGTTGGATTGGTGGTGATCATGATCCTGGAGCTCATTCCTCTGCTTACATGATTGTTTTTGTCTTATTGCACCATTTTCATCCACTTGTTATGATCCCAGTGACAAGTGTTTTTTTTTTTGTGAAAGTGCTTGTATAAATTAGTGTTTATGATTTCAGCTGTAAAGTTTCTCATGCTTTTAGTGGCTGAACGTCTGTTATATATCAAATCAACTATTTTAATATAACTGCAGTCCAAGATTATGAGATGCATTATATGAATGCTTGGCCAAAGAGATGTCTTTAATCTAGATTTAATCTAGACAGAGTGTGTTTATCAGGAAGGATTTTCCAGTGTTTAGGAGCCAAATGTGAAAAAGCTCCACCTCCTTTAGTGGACATTGCTATCCTATGTACTACCAAGAGTCCAGCGTTTTGTGACCTTAGGGAGCGTGATGGATTGTAGCGTGGTAGAAGAATAGTTAGGTACACAGGAGCTAAACCATTAAGGGCCGTATAGGTAAGTAATAATATTTTGTAACTGATACGGAACTTAATAGGTTTCCAGTGCAGAGACTGTAAATTTGGGGTAATATGATCATATTTCCTTGACCTGGTAAGGACTCTAGCCGCTGCATTTTGGATGACCTGTATCTTGTTTATTGAGGATGCAGGACAACCACCTAGCAGTGCATTACAATAGTCCAGTCTAGAGGTCATGAATGCATGAACCAGCTTTTCTGCATCAGAAACAGGTAACATGTTTCGTAGCTTGGCATTGTTTCTAAGATGGAAGAATGCTGTTTTTGTAACATGGGAAATATGATTTTCAAAAGACAGTTTGCTGTCTAATATAACACCCAGATTTTTGACTGTAGAGGAAGTAACATTACATCTGTCTAGTTGCAGATTGTAATCCAAAAGATTTTGTGTACTGTTTTTTGGTCCAATAAGTAATATCTCTGTCTTATCCGAGTTTAATAGGAGACAATTATTGGTCATCCAATCTTTTACATTTTTAACACACTCTGTTAGCTTAGATAATTTAGAAGTTTCACCTGGTCTTGTTGAGATATATAGTTGAGTATCATCAGCATAACAGTGGAAACTAATCCCGTATTTTCTAATGATATTACCAAGGGGCAACATGTATATTGAAAATAGCAGAGGACCTAGGAGAGATCCTTGTGGCACTCCATACTTTACTGGTGATAAATGAGATGACTCCCCATTTAGATAAACAAAGTGGTAGCGATCGGACAGGTAGGATCTAAACCATCTAAAAGCCTGCACTTGGATACCTGTATAGTTTTGTAATCAATCTATGAGTATGTCGTGATCTATGGTGTCGAACACAGCACTAAATCAAGTAAAACTAGCAATGAGATGCAGCCTTGGTCTGACACAAGAAGCAAGTCATTTGTAATTTTAACAAGTGCAGTTTCTGTGCTATGGTCAGGCCTGAAACCCAACTGAAAATCTTCATAGATATATATATATATATATATATATATATATATATATATATATATATATATATATATATATATATATATATATATATATATATATATATATATTTTTTTTTTTTTACAAGAAGGAGCAGACAACTTTTTCTAAGATTTTAGACATAAATGGAAGATTTGAAATGGGTCTGTAATTTGCCTGTTCACTAGGATCTAGTTGTGGTTTCTTAATAAGAGGCTTAATAACCACCAGCTTGAATGGTTTTGGGACGTGACCTAAAGATAACGATGAGTTAATAATATTGAGAATCGGTTTTTCTGCTACAGGTAACAACTCTTTCAGTAATTTAGTGGGTACAGGATCTAATAAACATGTTGTTTGTTTAGATGCAGTGATAAGTTTATTTAGCTCTTTCTGTCTAATAGTTGTAAAGCACTGCAGTTTATTTTTGGGTGCGATGAATGAAACTGTGGTACTAGACGCTGTAGAATCTAAATGTTCTGATGTTATCTATTTTATCAGTGAAGAAATTCATAAAGTCATTACTATTTAACTGTGAGGGAATATTTAGATCGGGTGGCGTCTGGTTATTTGTTAATCTAGCCACTGTGCTAAATAAAAGCCTTGGATTGTTTTGGTTGTTTTCTATGAGTTTGTGGATATGCTCGGCCCTGGCAGTTTTTAGAGCCTGTCTATAGCTGGACATACTGTTTTTCCACGCAATTCTAAAAACTTCCAAGTTCGTTTTTCTCCATTTGCGCTCAAGACTACGAGTTTCTTTCTTGAGAGAGTGGGTATTACTGTTGTACCATGGCACAGTACGTTTTTCTCTAACCTTTTTCAATTTGATGGGGGCAACAGCCTCTAATGTATTAGAGAAGATAGTGCCCATATTGCCAGTCATTTTGTCTAGTTCATGTGTATTTATGGGTACACAGAGCAGTTGAGATAAATCAGGCAGGTTATTTGTGAATCTGTCTTTGGTCCTGGAACAATAGTTCTGCCCGGACGATAACGCGAAGCCATATAGTTAATATCAGTAATATGCAGAATGCACGATACAAGGAAATGGTCAGTAACATCATCACTTTGAGATATGATATCTATATCAGTAAGATCGATGTGATATAATTAAATCAATATAATTAAATCTAGCTTATGATTAAAATGATGAGTGGGCCCGGTGACGTTTTGCTTGACTCCAAAAGAGTTTATTAGGTCAGTAAATGCAAGTCCTAACACATAATTTCTATTATCAGCGTGAATATTACAATCTCCAACAATTAGTGCTTTATCAACATTTACCAATAGATAATTTCATTTACAATAACTGTATTGGGTGTGAGTGATCTAATGTTTAGGAGCCCAAACTTTAAAAATAGTTTTTGTGCATTTATTTAGCATTTTTCTGGTTTAATCCCGATAAGATTTTTTCTAGATCCTACATTAAATTTATATTTTGACCTCATTATTCAGGGGAACAGACACAGTATTCATAGATTGGACAGCGCAAGTACTTCTAACATTTAAGCAGGTAGAACAAAAGCCATCATAGCAGTTATTTGAGAATTGGCTTACTAGTCATATGGAGCGCAGCATCCTGGAGATGTTGTCCGAGAGGAGTTCTGCTCCGACTCTGCTGGGGTGCAGGCCATCAGCGCGAAAAAGCCTAGGATGCTCCCAGAAAAGATTCCAATTATTAACAAAGAGCAGTTTCTGTTCTAGCGAGAAGTCTACTGAACCCTTTGTGTCCTCGTTGATACGTGGGAAGCGGTCCTGACACGATGATGGTCATCGCGGGCGATGTGCTGCATACCGTCTCGTTCAGGTTCCTGAAGCCCCTCTTCAGTGTTTCTATCTGCCGCAGCTTGGTGTCGTTAATGATGCTGACAATTCCGCTTTGATCACATAAATCAATTACATTTTAACAGATATTTACATAGAAAACAGCTATTTTAAATTGGAATAATATTTCACAATTTTTACTGGGTTTTTGATCAGCCTGGGTGAGCAGAAGAGACTGTGTGAGATTTGTTTTCAGTTTTCTAAACGGCAGCATTCTGTATCACACAGCAGACAGCTTTTTCTTCAAACGTTGGATAATTTCATGAATTATTCAGTGTGTTTGGACTAACCCGCGCATCTGTGCTCAGAGGGCGGCCGTTTTAATCTCCCCAAACACGAGCGCCGGGATCCTATTGAGATGTCATAACACCGCCTGAAATTACACTCATTTGCTTGTATGTTATTCTGGAGAGCATGCATGTAGTTCACTCCCATAAGACCGGTGTGTGGGTGTGTGTGTGTGTGTGTGTGTGTGTGTGTGTGTGTGTTGTTTCTGAAAGTAGATAATGTGCTGATGCTGGTGTATCTTTGCTTGCTGTGCCGATCTCATGTGATTGACTTTAATGTCATCTGTGACAGGAGCCAGTGGATGGAAATCAATTTCACACACACACACACACACACACACACACACACACACACACACACACATAATCACATCAGCTGTGCGTCCTATCAGCGTGACCTTCCGCCAGGTCATAGTCTTCCTCCATTTTTCAATGTCTTCAGCTGATTCATGGAGATGTGATTGTAAAGCTGAGCGTGAAGAGAGGCATTCTGGGTCCTCATTCGCTTTCATTACATGAATAAGAGCTGTGTATTTATCGCTCAGTATCTTCACGTGAAAATCAAGAAAGAAAAAGTCATACAGGTTTGAAGTAACATAAGTAAATGATTACTAGATTATTAGTAAATTATAATATTTCTATTGATGTATTTGTAGTTTTTAACCAAACTGTAGTTAAGCACAGTCGAAATGTTTAATGCACATAGTAAAATACAGTAAAATTTTATTAAAATAATCAAAGGCATTTTTTCAAACTGTTTTCTACTTAAATGCATGGAAGAACATATTTAATTGCTTTATATGAATTATTATTATTTTTAAGTTTTATTTATTCGTTTTATAAGTTTTTATTCATATTCATATATTTATTCATATTTTCTTTACATTAGATGTAAAGAGTTCAGAATTTGTGCTCTGCATTTAACCCATCCAAAGTGCACACACACACCGTGAACACACACACACACACACACACAAACACAAACACACACACCCGGAGCAGTGGGCATCATTTTTCCTGCGGCACCCTCAGTTGTGGTATTGCCGGCCCGAGACTCGAACCCACAACCTTAGGGTTAGGAGTCAAACTCTCTAACCATTAGGCCACGACTTTTTAGCTTGTTTAATTTCAATGCAAGCAGTAAAATACAGTAAAAATCTGAATAAAAATAATCAAATGCATGTTTATCACATTTTTTCTTTAAATAAATAAATGTGTTTTTGTTAATATTTTGAAATATCTTTTGTTTTTATATTTCAGGTTTCTTTTTTAAACAACAAAAAAATATTTTAATAAGACAGTAAAAGTGTTTTTGTTTCAGTTTAATTTCATTTAGTATTTTAGTATTATTTAGCAGAGGCAACAATTTTTTTTAATCTAAAAATTATATTTAGTTAACACTATAAACATGTTTATATCTAACTATCAAAATAACATCTAGTTTATTGTCACAGACATTTAAAGCAAACTCTAGCATTTCTGTAGTGATATCATACATGTTTTCTCATCTTTTTCTAATTTTGTCTGTCTACTGCATTGGCTTTGGGTTTTCACATCGCTCTGATCTGATTTCTGTAGAAACTGATTTTCCTTTGTGTTTAATTCTTCTCTCAAACAGTCCTGACAGGTCAAATAAATCCCTCATAAAGCACTCTCATCACTGTTTCTCCAGGGTTTGATGAAACCCGATGCTGTATTTTTAGCATCATCATGATGAAACCGCATTAAGCAGGAGAGAATGTGATCATTTGTTTTGTGTGGTTTGTGTTTGCAGGTTTTATTTAGTGAGTGCAGGAGTTCCCTTCATCATCTGCGGCATCACAGCAGCCATCAACATCGAGAACTACGGCAGCGGAGAGCAGACGCCGTTGTGAGTAGCAGCTAAATCAGTCCGATGTGTTCTTATACAAGTTTGTTTGACACTCTTTCATATATATGAGTGACTCAAAGTATCATACTAAATATTAAATATGGCCAAACTGCTCAAATGAATTGAATGACACGTGCATGTAAATCTGTAACCAACACAGACTCTGAATGGAACCGGACCCGAGCCTCCATTCAGAGTAATGCTCAGTCACTATGACTGATTCTTAAACTTTTATTATGTAATATTTGGTTGCATTCTTGCATGCATAAAATACCTCTAGTGAAGATTTTAGTTATTTATGTACTATTATTTTTATGTTCAATTTTCATTTTCATTTTCGTTTAAATTTTGCTATGTGCTTTTGTAATTTTTATTAGTTTTTTTATTTTTTATTTCTCTATAGCTTTATTTTTATTTCAGATTTAGGCATTTTAATATTTCAACTTTAATATTAAAGCTTATTTCAGTTAGTCGTGAAGACAACATTTATTTTTTCATTAGGGTTAAGTTTTTTTTTGTGAATTGAATTGAATTGTTTTTTTTTTTTCATCTAATTTTTCCCCCTGCTTTATTTCAATTACTGAAAACAATTTTTAAGTTTTAGTTTAAAACAACAACACTGAGAATGCTTCTATTTTGTATTTTAATTAATTCAATTGCATCTTTGCGACACTCATAAATATACAATCTGCTAAGTTGATCAGTTATGAAACAAATTCAATTAAATTTTTAGTTTTCATCTTCATTTTAGTTTTAGTAATTTCGTGATTTTATTAGTTTTTTATATTCTATATAGCTTTATTTTCATTTCCGATTTAATAATTTTGGTACTCGACAAGGAAACATTTCTATTTCATTTTCATTAGGGTTAAGTTCATCTTTTATTTTATTTTATTTTAGCTTTATTTCAATTAAAGAAAACATTTTTTAAGTTTAAGTTAACAATAACAACTCTATTTTGCATTTTCATTCATTTAATTTATCTGTATCATTGCAGATTGTATATGTATCAATGTTGCAAACTTCATCAGTTATGAAAGAAATTCAATTTGAGCAGCTCTACAAAATACAGTAGTGTCATTATTCATCTCAGTTCAGTTCGTTTTGTTCTAATCTGATGTCAGTATCACTGTTGTCAAATTGCTCAAATCTGAATGTTGAGTAACCAGAATATGATCCTCAATAAAATAGCATGCATGCAAACATGTTCAGAAATGTTGATTTCCTGTGTTTGCAGCTGTTAGTTTTTACTAATATTTTGAATTAGATTTTGCAGTGAGTTCAGGTTTTGTTTTTGAATTTTTCATTCTATTAGTTTTTATATATATTTCTAAAAGTCCCTTTGTATTTTAGTTGGTTTAATTTCAGTAGTAAAATACAGTAAAAATCTGAATAAAAATAATCAAAGGCATGTTTATTACAGATTTAAGTAGTTTAATTAATAATTTTAAATATCTTTTGTTTTTATTTTTCAGGTTTAGTTTTTAGTATTTTTTTATTTTAGTTTTAGTATTTTAGTACTTATTTAGCAACAATTTATATTTCTATTTTATTTTTATATTTATATATATTCAACGCTATAAACAGGTTTAGATCTAAATAACATCTGGTTTAATGTCAAAGTCATTTCAAGCAAACTCTAGCAATTCTGGAGTTATATCATACATGTTTTCTCATCTTTTTCTAATTTTGTCTTTCTTCTGTGTTGGCTTTGGATTTTACGCATCGCTCTGATCTGATTTCTGACAAAACTGATTTTTCTTTGTGTTTAATGATCCTAGCATGAATGCAAACATGTTCAGTAATGTTAATCTCCTGTGTTTGCAGCTGTTGGATGGCGTGGGAGCCGAGTCTGGGCGCCTTCTATGGTCCTGTGGCCTTCATCGTCCTAGTGACCTGCGTCTACTTCTTGTGCACCATCATCCAGCTGCGCAAACACCCCGAGCGGAAATACGAGCTGAAGGCAGCGAGCGAGGAGCAGCAGCGGCTCTCCGATGTCCACCAGGGGGAGCCGGCGAGTGGTCAGTGTCACGGTGGCTGCCCGGGGCTCATCAACCCATCCACGCTGGCCAACGAACACTCGTTTAAAGCCCAGCTGCGGACGGCGGCGTTCACGCTGTTTTTATTCACAGCCACGTGGACGTTCGGCGCACTTGCTGTTTCGCAAGGCCACTTTCTGGATATGATCTTCAGCTGTTTATACGGGGCGTTTTCTGTCACACTCGGGTTGTTCATTCTGATTCATCATTGCGCAAAACGCGATGATGTCTGGCACTGCTGGTGCGCATGCTGTCCTGGGCGACGCCCCTCAAATGCATGCCACGCCCACATCCACGGCCACGCCCACAAACTCAACATAAACGGCGACGCCCACACCCACTGCCATCTAGATGGTGGGAAACCTGTTCACTGTGCATGTCGCGCTGCTGGGCAAAATCACGTGACCTGCCTGACGCCGGTTTCGCCATGTTGCGCCGCTCTGCATACGCAACAGCTCCTAGAAGATGAAACAAGCGCGCATGTGCTTCTCCACGCCGACCATGATGGTTACCGACCCGCCGTGCGATTGCACCGCTGCTCCAAACCCGTCAGGACTAAAACAAGGCGCCAACGTGAACTAGCGTTGCGCGTTCCCTCTGGAGCGGACGCCTCAAGCGTGCACAGCTCGCGCGCTAACAGCCCACACGCCCACATTTGCCACTTGGCTCACGAAGTTTGCCCTCACGAGGCGCTCACGCTCTGCCACCATCATCACATGTGCTGCGCAAAAGACGAGCTCCTCGACGCGGGTGAGAGCTTTCTGTGCGGGAAACTCGCGGAGGACGATTTGCATCACGCGCATATAGAGCTGCACGCCCGCAGACAGTCGCTGGCCAATCAGAACGGCATCCTGAAGGGAAACGCACTTTATCCATCCGACAGCACTGGGAATATACGCACGGGACCCTGGAGAAACGAAACTACCGTGTAGTTCGACCGAACTCCAACGCTAGGATTTAAGAAAGGAACTTTTTTTAGTACCATCACAAGCTCTTTCCTGCATCATTCATCGTACAGGATGATTCTGCGGATCGTACAAATAAGAGAACGAAAAACCTGGGGCCTCATTTATAACAC
>JANHFF010000415.1:112500-125000 GCA_024542945.1 allo-octoploid hybrid of Carassius auratus x Cyprinus carpio
AACTAGAAATATGTGGGCAGAATAAAGTTTTATCTGCTTTGAAGCAAGAACATAACCCATATCTTATAGTGTGATGATAAAGAAAAAGAGTCAGAGCAAAGCAAGGTTTTGAAATGTTTTTGAAAGAAGTCTCTTCTGCTCACCAAGGCGGCATTTATTTGATTAAAAAAATACAGTAAAATTACAGTTTTCTGTGTGAATATATTGTAAAATGTAATTTATTTCTGTGATGCGCAGCTGTATTTTCAGCATCATTACTCCAGTCTTCAGTGTCACATGATCTTCAGAAATCATTCTAATATACTGTTGCTACCGTTCAAAAGTTTTTCTTAAGACATTAATGCTTTTATTCATTAAAGGTGGATTAAATTGATCAAAAGTGACAGTAAAGACATTTATAATATTACAAAAAGATTTCTATTTGAAATAAATTTTGTTCTGTTGAACTTTCTATTCATCTGTGAATCCTGAAAAATAAAATGTATCACGGTTTGCACAGAAATATTGTGCAGCACAACTGTGTTCAACATTGTTAATAATCAGAAATGTTTCTTTAGCAGCAAATCATCATATTAGAATGATTTCTGAAGATCATGTGACACTGAAGACTGGAGTAATGATGCTGAAAATACAGCTGCACATCATAGAAATAAATTACAGTTTAACATATACTCACACAGAAAACAGCTGTTTTAAATTGTAATAATATTCCATAATTTTTACTGTATTTTTGAACAAATAAATGCAACCTTGGTGAGGAGAAGAGACTTCTTTATTCCAAACTTCTGACTGGTAGTTGATACTTTTGTATAGTCACAAAAAAAAAAAAACCTTCTTTTAAAGGATTTATTCAGCCAGAGAGTTTATTTTAGCAGGTTTGCAAATAACAACTGAACTTGACTGAACGACTGAAATCAATCATAAGTGTAATTTATTTATGCATTTTTTTGATGTATGGTTTGTTAGGAGGGCAATATTTGTCTGAGATACAACTATTTGAAAATCTGGAATCTGAGGGAGCAAAAAAATCTAAATATTGAGAAAATCAACTTTAAAGTTGTTCAAATGAAGTTCTTAGCAATGCATATTACTAATCAAAAATTAAGTTTTGATATATTTATGGTTGGAAATGTACAAAATATCTTCATGGAACATGATCTTAATATCCTGATGATTTTTGGCATAAAAGAGAAATGTATAATTGTGACCCATACAATGTATTGTTGTCTATTGCTACAAATATACCTGTGCTACTGATGACTGCTTCTGTGCTGCAGGGTCACGCATGACTCCAGAAGAACGAGTGACTTAATGACGACAGACGTGTTTCTATCAGCAGACTCCACTGTAAATGTATTTCCATCATAATTCAGGTGTTCAGTAGGTTTGTGTGTTCGACAGGCGTGTCGAATATATTCAGGGGTCTGAACACAAGCCCCAAAATAGATCAGTGCAGCATCTCACGCCAAATACTAGCTTTTCAGGTGGAGAGAGCGCGTCTGAGTCAGTGTAGTGTGTAATTAACTCTTATCTAATTAAAAAGGCCTCGGAAGCCTAAGCTGTGTGTCCGAGACTCCAGAGCTCATGAAGGTGAGTGTGAGAGACATACTGGCTTTATCACAAGATGATGATTAAGATTATGATGCACAGGTGTCATTTCTGTAGTTGATTTAATCCAGTTTGTCCTGGTTAGCAGGTTAATATAGACCTGCATGTCTAAAAATGTCCTTGTGTTGGACAGGTGACACACTTCTAGCGGTTTTCCGCTTTAATACAGTGTTTCATGAAGTATTTTTTGGTTTTATTTACTGGCACTTCCCACAAATAACAGGGTATAAGTTAGAGTCCATTTGTTTTTATTTATAGTTCTATTTTTTTTCTTCTTTTTTATATATTTTATTCATTATTTTATTTTTATGTTAATTCATTTTATTTATTTGTGTAAAGAATTTTGTTTATTTTTTATTTTATTTTATTTTATTTATTTTTTTTATTATTATTATTATTATTTTTTTTTTTAAAATGTGCAAACCCCATGTCCTGCAGAGAAAGCAATTTAATAGTTGAAGTATTAAGAATTATCTAACATAAAATTTAAATAGCATTAAATCACCTTAAAATGGTGGTTTTTACATCCCATCTTACTGATCTTCTCTTTCTCAACAAATAAAATCATATAATAATAAAAATGTAACATTTAATTGTTACTTGCCGGTTGAAGGCCTAAATTTCAGTAGTGTTTTAAGAAGTGTTTTTTTTTATTATTATGTAATAATATTTATATTATATTATATTATATTATATTATATTATATTATATTATATTATATTATATTATATTATATTATATTATATTATAACCATTTTATATAATGTTTATATATAAAACGAACAAACATATATTTAAAAAAATAAATAGATAAAATACCAGGACCAAAAAAGTGCTTAATAAATATAAATAAAGTGTGGTTCTATGCAAAGTAAAGATTATATTCTTCAAAACAGCCTAGGGGTATAAAACACCTGTGGAAAATCAGAAGGATACAGAAAGTTTCTTCACATTGTGCCTTTTTTCAATGGAATTATGTTGGAGTGTTAATGTTAAAGGTCAGTGTTCAGTAATAATAATAATAATAATAATAAACATTTAAAAGGGCAGGATTCACATGAACAATCTAGACAAAGAAGAAGCTCAAATATAAGAATGTTTTATCTGTGTCACGTTTTGATAACCCTACACTAGATTCCCAAACTTCCATTTGTAGGCTATTATTTCTTTCATGGCGACTGCTAATAAAAGAAAGTAAACCTCTGACAGCTAGCACAGAGCCAGAGGAGAGCTGTGTGTGTGTGTGTGTGTGTGTGTGTGTGTGTGTGTGTGTGTGTGTGTGTGTGTGTGCTGGGCTTTCTAAGGACACCAATAATGAACACGATCTGGTTATGTAATTTCTTTGCATTTATAAAGCAGAATGATCTTTTTTCACTTGAGCCAGAAGGCAGAAGCTGATGAAGACACACGCTGCAGATCATTAGAGATGTTTGAAGATCTGCTGCGGGCCTTTATGCAGACAGACATCACTCATGTGTTATAGATGTAGTTATGAATGTAATCATCTGCTTTCCTTTGTTTTCTGCTGTGTTCAGATTTATAGAAACGTATATTAACAGCACATTAGTCGTGTGTCTCATCCAGTTATTAAAGCGGTCCTTTTTTTTTCTTCAGCTTTTTGCCAAGGCAACTTTTCTCATTTTTTATTTCGTTTGACTTGTGTAATAAATAACTAAAGCTAAAATAAAAATAATAATAATAATGAAAACTATATAGACATCTAAAAAAATAAAATAAAAAAATATTTTGCGGAAACTAAAATTAAAATAAAACAAAATCCAAATAAATATAATAATAATAATACAAAGAAAAACTAATTTTAATAAAACAAATAAAAACAAAAGTGTTTCAGTGATGCTAAAATAACAGTGAAACACAAAGCATTGACTTCTCAGTGTTTTATAAGTGATGTTCTGCCATCTAGTGGCCGAATTAATTCATAAAATGTTTAATTGTTTGTCCCAAATATTTTTGTCGTTTTAACATTAATAAGGCACATATGATCATGCTATATTGTTAATCAGTGTTTATTTTAGCATAATTTATATACTATTATGGTATTTATTAAGATGTTGAGTTAGCTTTTATTTTTGTTAAATTTTCATTCACATTTTAGTTTTTGTAATTTCATCATGCGCTTTTGTAATTTTTTTTATATTAATAGTTAGCTTTCATTTATTTTTAATTCAGTTTTACTTTTTTAAATACTTTTTTAATACTTTAATACTTTTAACAATTTTTTAAATTTTTTTTTTAACTATTTAAGTTATTTACCAAGGCAAAATTTCTAATTATTGTTTTTATATATTTATATTTTTAGTGTTTTCAATTATCGAAATTAAGAAATAATAAATATATATTATATAATTTATTTCACTAAGGCAACATTTCTTATTTTCATTTACTTTAATTTAATGTAATAAAATAACTACAACTTAAACTGAAATTGAAATGGATAAAATTACAAATCGCACAATGAAAAAAAATGAAAAGGTAAGCAAAAAATATAAAAATAAAAGCTATTTCAAGATATTAATAAAAAATATAGTATCTCAGACATTAGGTAACACTTTACAGTAAGGTTTCATTTGTTAGCATTAGTTAACTATATAAAATAACTCATAATGATGTTCTCGAGTCAAACATTATCATAGCAAACAAAGCTGCTGTTTGTGACTACCCAGCATGCACTGCAGCATGACCAAATCATGCAGCTACTGTCATAGCATTTAGTTTACTGCCTTTATTTATGCTGTTGATATTGAAAGTTCATCATAAGCCAAATTTGGATTTTCATGTTTCTATGAATCGCTGTGAAGTATATTGATGTGAATCTGGTGTGATGTAGTTTAACGATGGTTTTATTCTACAGTAATAATAATCATATAAGTTTAGGTCCAAATAAGGAATAGTAAATGATTGCAGGACAGTATTCTCCAGGTAAATTATTCTTATTCCTCATACAGTCTCGTCTGTCGTGTGTTAATCTAAAGGTTATGCTGCAGTGTTTGTTAACACTGGTCTTCGTCCTCAGGAGAAAACACATTATGAACTTTCACACGGATCCCCGCAGGTCTGAGCCTCCAGACCGACTGACCCCAGATCTGTGAAAGCAAACACACTGATGGCCATGAGAGGGAAAAAAAAAGTGACTCAGCATCTTAATCAGTGTTACAGACATTGTGTGTTTGTGTGTTTCTGTCTCTGTGTCTGTTTCTGTGTCTGTGTGTCTCTGTCTTTGTGTGTGTCTCTGTGTGTGTGTATGTGTCTCTGTGTATGTTTCTGTGTCTGTGTGTCTCTGTGTTTTATTTTTGTGTCTGTGTGTATCTCTGTGTCTATGTGCCTCTCTGTGTGTGTGTGTGTGTGTGTGTGTGTGCGTGCGTGCGTGCGTGCGTGCGTGCGTGCGCCTCTGTATGTCTGTCTCTCTGTCTATGTGCCTTTGTGTATGTGAGTGCCTCTGTGTCTGTGTGTGCCTCTGTGTTGTGTGTGTGTCTCTGTCTCTCTGTCTATGTGCCTTTGTGTATGTGTGTGTCTGTGTATGTGTGTCTGTGTGTGTCTCTGTGTCTGTTTCTGTCTGTGTGTGCCTCTGTGTCTGTGTCTGTGTGTATCTCTGTGTCTGTGTGTGTCTCTGTGTCTGTTTCTGTCTGTGTGTGCCTCTGTGTCTGTGTCTGTGTGTATCTCTGTGTCTGTGTGTGTCTCTGTATCTGTGTGTGTCTCTGTGTCTGTGTGTATCTCTGTGTCTGTGTGTGTCTCTGTATCTGTGTGTGTCTCTGTGTCTGTGTGTATCTCTGTGTCTGTGTGTATCTCTGTGTCTGTGTGTGTCTCTGTGTCTGTGTGTGTCTCTGTGTCTGTGTGTGTCTCTGTGTCTGTGTGTGTCTCTGTGTCTGTGTGTGCCTCTGTGTCTGTGTGTGTCTGTGTGTGTCTCTGTGTCTGTGTGTGTCTCTGTGTCTGTGTGTGTCTCTGTGTCTGTGTGTATCTCTGTGTCTGTGTGTGTCTCTGTATCTGTGTGTGCCTCTGTGTCTGTGTGTGCCTCTGTGTCTGTGTGTGTCTCTGTGTATGTGTGTGTCTCTGTGTCTGTTTCTGTCTCTGTGTGTGCCTCTGTCTCTGTGTCTGTCTGTGTCTCTGTGTCTGTGTGTGTCTCTGTATCTGTGTGTGTCTCTGTGTCTGTGTGTGTCTCTGTGTCTGTGTGTGTCTGTGTGTGTGTCTCTGTGTCTGTGTGTGTCTCTGTGTCTGTGTGTATCTCTGTGTCTGTGTGTGCCTCTGTGTCTGTGTGTGTCTCTGTGTCTGCGTGTGTCTCTGTGTCTGTTTCTGTCTCTGTGTGTGCCTCTGTCTCTGTGTCTGTGTGTGTCTCTGTGTCTGTGTCTGTGTGTGTCTCTGTGTCTGTGTGTATCTCTGTGTCTGTGTGTGTCTCTGTGTCTGTGTGTGTCTCTGTGTCTGTGTGTGTCTCTGTGTCTGTGTGTGTCTCTGTATCTGTGTGTGTCTCTGTGTCTGTGTGTGTCTCTGTGTCTGTGTGTGCCTCTGTGTCTGTGTATGTGTGTATCTCTGTGTGTCTGTGTGTGTCTCTGTGTGTGCCTCTGTCTCTGTGTCTGTCTGTGTCTCTGTGTCTGTGTGTGTCTCTGTGTCTGTTTCTGTCTGTGTGTGTGTCTGTGTCTGTGTGTATCTCTGTGTCTGTGTGTGCCTCTGTGTCTGTGTGTGTCTCTGTGTCTGTGTGTGTCTCTGTTTCTGTGTGTGTCTCTGTATCTGTGTGTGTCTCTGTATCTGTGTGTCTCTGTGTCTGTGTGTGTCTCTGTGTCTGTGTGTGTCTCTGTATCTGTGTGTGTCTCTGTGTCTGTGTGTGTCTCTGTGTGTGTCTCTGTATCTGTGTGTCTCTGTGTCTGTGTGTGTCTCTGTGTCTGTGTGTGTCTCTGTGTCTGTTTCTGTCTCTGTGTGCCTCTGTGTCTGTGTCTGTGTGTGTCTCTGTGTCTGTGTGTGCCTCTGTGTCTGTGTGTCTCTGTGTCTGTGTGTGCCTCTGTGTCTGTGTGTGTCTCTGTGTCTGTGTGTGTCTCTGTGTCTGTGTGTGTCTCTGTATCTGTGTGTGTCTCTGTGTCTGTGTGTGTCTCTGTGTCTGTGTGTGCCTCTGTGTCTGTGTGTGCCTCTGTGTCTGTGTGTGCCTCTGTGTCTGTGTGTGTCTCTGTGTCTGTTTCTGTGTGTGTCTCTGTGTCTGTTTCTGTCTGTGTGTGCCTCTGTGTCTGTGTGTGTCTCTGTGTCTGTGTGCCTCTGTGTCTGTGTGTGCCTCTGTGTCTGTGTGTGCCTCTGTGTCTGTGTGTGCCTCTGTGTCTGTGTGTGTCTCTGTGTCTGTTTCTGTGTGTGTCTCTGTGTCTGTTTCTGTCTGTGTGTGCCTCTGTGTCTGTGTGTGTCTCTGTGTCTGTGTGCCTCTGTGTCTGTGTGTCTCTCTGTGTCTGTTTCTGTCTGTGTGTGCCTCTGTGTCTGTGTGTGTCTCTGTGTCTGTGTGCCTCTGTGTGTGTCTCTGTGTCTGTGTGTCGGTGTCTGTCTCTGTGTCTGTGTGTGCCTCTGTGTCGGTGTGTGTCTCTGTGTCTGTTTCTGTCTGTGTGTGCCTCTGTGTCTGTGTGTGTCTCTGTGTCTGTGTGTGTCTCTGTGTCTGTGTGTCGGTGTCTGTCTCTGTGTCTGTGTGTGTCTCTGTGTCTGTGTCTGTGTGTGCCTCTGTGTCTGTGTGTGTCTCTGTGTCTATGTGTCTGTGTGTCGGTGTCTGTCTCTGTGTCTGTGTGTGCCTCTGTGTCTGTGTGTCTCTGTGTCTGTGTGTGTCTCTGTGTCTGTGTGTGTCTCTGTGTCTGTCTCTGTGTCTGTGTGTGTCTCTGTGTCTGTGTGTGTCTCTGTGTCTGTGTGTGCCTCTGTGTCTGTGTGTGCCTCTGTGTCTGTGTGTGTCTCTTTGTCTGTGTGTGTCTCTGTGTCTGTGTCTGTGTGTGCCTCTGTGTCTGTGTGTGTCTCTGTGTCTGTTTCTGTCTGTGTATGCCTCTGTGTCTGTGTGTGTCTCTGTGTCTGTGTGTCTCTGTGTCTGTGTGTGTCTCTGTGTCTGTCTCTGTGTCTGTGTGTGTCTCTGTGTCTGTCTCTCTGTGTCTGTGTCTGTGTGTGCCTCTGTGTCTGTGTGTGTCTCTGTGTCTGTGTGTGCCTCTGTGTCTGTGTGTTTCTCTGTATCTGTGTGTGTCTCTGTGTCTGTGTGTGTCTCTGTGTCTGTGTCTGTGTGTGCCTCTGTGTCTGTGTGTGTCTCTGTGTCTGTGTGTGTCTCTGTGTCTGTGTGTGCCTCTGTGTGCCTCTGTGTCTGTGTGTTTCTCTGTATCTGTGTGTGTCTCTGTGTCTGTGTGTGTCTCTGTATCTGTGTGCCTCTGTGTCTGTGTGTGTCTCTGTGGCTGTGTGCCTCTGTGTCTGTGTGTGTCTCTGTGTCTGTGTGTGTCTCTGTGTCTGTGTGTGCCTCTGTGTGCCTCTGTGTGTTTCTCTGTATCTGTGTGTGTCTCTGTGTCTGTGTGTGTCTATGTGTCTGTGTGTGCCTCTGTGTCTGTGTGTCTCTCTGTGTCTGTTTCTGTCTGTGTGTGCCTCTGTGTCTGTGTGTGTCTCTGTGTCTGTGTGCCTCTGTGTGTGTCTCTGTGTCTGTGTGTCGGTGTCTGTCTCTGTGTCTGTGTGTGCCTCTGTGTCGGTGTGTGTCTCTGTGTCTGTTTCTGTCTGTGTGTGCCTCTGTGTCTGTGTGTGTCTCTGTGTCTGTGTGTGTCTCTGTGTCTGTGTGTCGGTGTCTGTCTCTGTGTCTGTGTGTGTCTCTGTGTCTGTGTCTGTGTGTGCCTCTGTGTCTGTGTGTGTCTCTGTGTCTATGTGTCTGTGTGTCGGTGTCTGTCTCTGTGTCTGTGTGTGCCTCTGTGTCTGTGTGTGTCTCTGTGTCTGTGTGTGTCTCTGTGTCTGTGTGTGTCTCTGTGTCTGTGTGTGTCTCTGTGTCTGTCTCTGTGTCTGTGTGTGTCTCTGTGTCTGTGTGTGTCTCTGTGTCTGTGTGTGCCTCTGTGTCTGTGTGTGCCTCTGTGTCTGTGTGTGTCTCTTTGTCTGTGTGTGTCTCTGTGTCTGTGTCTGTGTGTGCCTCTGTGTCTGTGTGTGTCTCTGTGTCTGTTTCTGTCTGTGTATGCCTCTGTGTCTGTGTGTGTCTCTGTGTCTGTGTGTCTCTGTGTCTGTGTGTGTCTCTGTGTCTGTCTCTGTGTCTGTGTGTGTCTCTGTGTCTGTCTCTCTGTGTCTGTGTCTGTGTGTGCCTCTGTGTCTGTGTGTGTCTCTGTGTCTGTGTGTGCCTCTGTGTCTGTGTGTTTCTCTGTATCTGTGTGTGTCTCTGTGTCTGTGTGTGTCTCTGTGTCTGTGTCTGTGTGTGCCTCTGTGTCTGTGTGTGTCTCTGTGTCTGTGTGTGTCTCTGTGTCTGTGTGTGCCTCTGTGTGCCTCTGTGTCTGTGTGTTTCTCTGTATCTGTGTGTGTCTCTGTGTCTGTGTGTGTCTCTGTATCTGTGTGCCTCTGTGTCTGTGTGTGTCTCTGTGGCTGTGTGCCTCTGTGTCTGTGTGTGTCTCTGTGTCTGTGTGTGTCTCTGTGTCTGTGTGTGCCTCTGTGTGCCTCTGTGTGTTTCTCTGTATCTGTGTGTGTCTCTGTGTCTGTGTGTGTCTATGTGTCTGTGTGTGCCTCTGTGTCTGTGTGTGTCTCTGTGTCTGTGTGTGTCTCTGTGTCTGTGTGTTTCTCTGTATCTGTGTGTGTCTCTGTGTCTGTGTGTGTCTCTGTATCTGTGTGCCTCTGTGTCTGTGTGTGTCTCTGTGGCTGTGTGCCTCTGTGTCTGTGTGTGTCTCTGTGTCTGTGTGTGTCTCTGTGTCTGTGTGTGCCTCTGTGTGCCTCTGTGTGTTTCTCTGTATCTGTGTGTGTCTCTGTGTCTGTGTGTGTCTATGTGTCTGTGTGTGCCTCTGTGTCTGTGTGTGTCTCTGTGGCTGTGTGCCTCTGTGTCTGTGTGTGTCTCTGTGTGTCTCTGTGTCTGTGTGTTTCTCTGTATCTGTGTGTGTCTCTGTGTCTGTGTGTGTCTCTGTATCTGTGTGCCTCTGTGTCTGTGTGTCTCTGTGACATGATTTATACTGTGAAATGAAAATGAATATTAATATAATTTTAAAATATTTAGTTTCTATTACATTATTACGTTTTTCATACTTGTACTGTTATTGTACTCTATTTATTTATTATTCAATTTATTTACCAATTTTTGTTCATTGTAATCTATTGCTTTATTTATTTTGATCTAATTATTTATTATTTTAAGGCATCTTTAATATTACAAAATTTATACTATGAAAATTAATGTAATATTTAGAAAAAAAGTAGTTTTTATTTGTTTATTTTAATGTAATATTTATTTATTTACTTAATTTGACCTAATTTTCGATTCATTATTTATTTACTTATTTATATAATTAAAGCTCATGGAAATGTTTACAGAAAAAGTGATTATACAAAAAGTTTTGATCTAAATAAAGTGGTATAGCAATGGAAAATCTGAGTGTGCCGTTTGTAGTTAAACATGGTGCCGATATGAAAAGAAGCACAAAAGACATTTATTAAAGCATCTCTAGGGCCTTTTTCTGGACTATGACATTGTCACAATTTTTATTTATTTATTTATTTACAGCTGTTGTCTATTTTACTTCAAGTAACAGAAATGTTTTATTTTATTTTTAGTTTGTTAACTGCTGTCAGATGTCAAATATATTAATCAATTTAAATAAAATACTATAAAAATGTAATAAAATAATTGACATCAGAGAATAATAAATAATAAAACACCAAACAAATATATACCTGTATGACCATTAACGGACATCAGAGGATAAAAAATAATACAAATATTTTATTAGTTTACCTGCATTTATTGCAACCATTAACTGACATCAAAGAATAATAAATAATAAAAATATACCCTGATAAGAGCTTCATGTAAACATAATGTAAGTTGACTCTTTCTGAACTTCAGTGACTTTCTGTGGAGATTTAAATCATTCAAATGTACAATATGAAGATTTTAAGGGTGATTTGGTTTAATAAAGAGGCAGTTTTCCATCTTTGTTTAATGATATGTGAATAATAGCCTATTATGTTTTATTGTGATGAGAACAAATCCTGACGATCATGTTCTCCAGCGTGATTTGAGAGTATCTGCTCACACTTACATTCGAGTGCATTTGTAATGTTTCTCAAACCTCTACATTAAATTAAAGTGTCCTTGAACCCTACCTATGGTTTTTCAAAGCTAGTGCACTTAAATGTTTAACACACTCGGTTCTCAATATCCTTCCAGGAAAAATAAAATATGTCTTTTGATTTGCTTTGATTCCAGTATCTCTAAAGCAGCGTTTCCCAAAATTTTTCTGTCACCCTGATGTTTTAAGTTAATATTTAAGGTAATAATTTAACAAGTTCGTTCACGTTCACATGACATGCTAACAAATAAAAAATTGCACGTTTTTTTAGTAAGTGTTTTATTTTGATTTGGGTCTTATTTAAAAATTATTTGTTTTAATTTTACATGATTTATGATTTAATTAATTATTAGGTTTTCATCAACAGTTACTTGAAATACAATTAAGGTAAAATATAACAAAATAAACAATTTTGTTATTTCAAGTTGTTATTTCAATAAATGTAAAATAAGATATAAAAAATTTACCTTTTTTTCCAGCTAATTGCCAAGGCAACATTTCACTTTTTTTTTTTTTTTTTTTTTTTTTTTTTTTTTAGTTTAACTTGAATTTCTTAAATTAACTCAAATTAAAGAAAATAAATATAATTAATAAAAAAAAAAAAAAAAAAAAAAATGAAAACTATATAGACATGTTAAAAAAATGACAAACAATAAAATGGCAAACTTTAACTACAATTAAAGTGAAAAGAGAAAATATAAAAATAAAATGCAATTCAAAATATTAACAAAGATAAATAATGTGTCTTATTTTGTCAGGACATTCTCTCTCAGGTGGAGGCTGTGCTCGGTCTGCCATCGGCTGAAGAGTCCTCTCCATCTCTTCTCTGCAAGGTGAGAGTTCACAGCTGTCTCGTAATGCACTGCATCTGATGCTTTGTGAGGGAACTGCAGGGGGTTTATGAGCTGAGAATTAAATCCCAATTTTTTATTTTTTTCATTTAAATTGTCTTAAACAATACATTTTTAAATAAGAAAAAAAAAAAACTATTTAAATAAAAATATAAAAAATAATGTTTTATTTGTTTACCTGCCTGCCATGTGACCATTAACTGACATCAGAGAACAATAAATAATAAAAAAATAAGAAATAGTAAAAACTGTAACTGACATCAGATAATAATAAGTATAAAAAATTATAATATTAAAAAAGTTGTTTACCCACAAGCCATGTGACCATTAACCGACATCAGAGACACATCATTTTAATAAATTTTGTTTACCTGCATGTCCATTAACTGACTTCAGAGAATAAGTAATAAAAGTTTATAAAAAAAATAAATAAAATAAAATTGTTTTATTTGTTTACTTGGATGTCATTCAGCCATTAACTAACATCAGAGAATAACAATAATAAAAAAAGAAATGTATAATAAATATAAATATAATGTAAATATTTTATTTGTTTACCTGCTTGTCATGTGACCATTAACTGACATGAGAACCAAATGTGTTGTCAATTTATTGAAATAATAACTTAAAATCTCTACTTCAAGTACAGTCAAACCAAAAATTATTCAGACACCAGATATAATTAATATATATATATATATATATATATATATATATATATATATATATATATATATATATATATATATATATATATTATACAAATATATAATTATATACTATATACTATCACCCA
>JANHFF010000415.1:130000-145000 GCA_024542945.1 allo-octoploid hybrid of Carassius auratus x Cyprinus carpio
GTTGTTTATACCTACCTGTCTTTTATTTGGAAGACAAAACTTTATGAATGTGTTATTTTATTAATTAATTCTTAATTAAGTTATTATATTGATAATTATAAAAATATTATTTCAAATATATATATATATTATGTAACATTAATAGTATTAAAAACAAAACTGCTTCACATGTATGCTTTATTTTAATTTGTTTTAATTTTTTAAGCTAATTCCTAATTGTTTCTTATGTTATTATATTAATAATAATAATAATATATCATTTAAAATGTATTATTATATATATCATCTGTAATATGTTATATATTATCTGTAATGTTAAAAACAAAACTTTTAATTATTTTAATAATGTTTTAATTGTTTTAAACTAATTCCTAATAGTTAATATATTAATTATAATAGTATAAAAATAGTACATTATGTTATTATATTAGTATTATTGCATGATATAATATCTATAACATTATTAATATTAATAACAAAGCTGTTGTATTTATTTGAATAATTTGTTTTCATTTTTAAAAACTAAGTTTTAACTGTTTCTAATGTAGTTGTTATTATTATTAATAATAATAAGTATAGTATATTGTTATATTAATATCATTGTATTATATAATATTTATTACATTAATAATGTTAATAATTTCAAATAATTTCTTAATTGTTACTTTTATTAGTATTAATAAGAAATACTGTTAATATTAAAAACAATTCACAGCTATTTTTTTACATTTAAATTCTTAATTGCTTCAAACATATAATAATAATAATAGTGTTATTAAGATGATTATTATATATCTATTAATAATAATAATAATAAAATCAAAACAGCGTCACAGCTTTTTGTTTTAATTACTTTAATTAATTATTTGAATTATTTCAAACTAACTCTTGTTACTTTTATTATCATCATATAATAACAAAAATGGCCTCACAGCTGTTTTTCTTTCTTGCATAATCTCCAGACAGTAACATGACCCAAACATTTTAGACCGTGTCCTACAAAATATTAAATAACTTAATGAACTTTAAAAAAGAAACTAAAAAACATGAACAATTAAATTCTTTGAACAATTAAATACGTTCATGTATTTGTCAGATGCTTTTATCGAAAGCAACTTACATTGCATTAAAGGTCTACATGTTATCAGTTCATGCATTCTCTTAGAACCAAACCCATGACACTAGTGTTGCGAGCACATGCTCTACAGTTTGAGTGTCAGGAATTGGTCTCATGGAAGAGAGAAGAGTGAGGTTTTAAGTTCTGTTAAGATTAGGATGAGTTTGTTTCTTCATCAGGTTTGTAGAAATGTAGCATTGCATCAGTGTCTCAGCAATGGATGCTCTGCAGTGAATGGGTGCCGTCAGAATGAGACTCCAAACCAAACGCTAATTCAAGTAAATCCACTTTCAATTTCCAGTGCTGCTACTGCAAATGCCCTGTCACCACTCAATTTCAATATAGTCCTTAAAATGTCTAGGATCATTTGATTTGCTGATCTGAGAGACCTGGCTGGTTTGTATATATGAAGGAGATCCACTAAAAAAGGTGGGGCCAAGATATACAGCGCTTTATCTACAACAATCAATAGTTTAAAATCAATTCTGTACTGCACTGGCAACCACTGAAGTGACGCTAAAATCTGTTACATGCTATTTTTTTTTTTTTTTTTACGAGTACCTTTTAAAAGCCTAGCAGCCACATTTTGATTCAATTAAAGATGATTTAACAATACTTGGATAATACCCACATACAGTGAATTACAGTAATCCAGTTTTACAGAAATAAGAGCATGAATAATCCTTTCAGAGGACAGAAATGGTTTAACCTTTTCTATTGATCTTAAATAGATCGATTTATCAAATTTCAAAGAACTGTCAAATCGGACACCAAGGTTCTTCAGCACAGATTTATAGTAGGGAGGTAAATTGCCCAAGTCAAAAGAGTTTTGTGTGTCAGGAGCCCCAAACCAGATTATTTCAGTTTTGCTTTCATTCAAATTCAGATCATTTTGTGACATCCAAGATTTAACGTCATGTAAACAACTCAAAAGTGACTCAAAAGAGCTTTTATCCTGTTTCTGCAAAGTTAGATACACCTGAGTGTCATCAATGAAAAGATACTCCATGCTTATGAAATATAGAACCTAAGGGTAACATATATAATGAAAACGAGACTGGGCCAAGAATAGATCCTTGTGGAACTCCACTAACAATGGGGCCGTTTTAGAGTAATATTGATATGGATAATATGGATTATAGACTCCTTAATGATGGATTAAAACATCTTAATGGTGGATGTGTTTCATCTTTTGTCTTCTCCAGATGTTAGCTGATGGACTGGAGTGCTGTGGATTACTTGTGTATTATTGTGATGTTTTTATCAGCTGTTTGGACTCTCATTCTGACGGCACCCATTCACTGCAGAGCATCCATTGATGAGACACTTATGCAATGCTACATTTCTACAAACCTGATGAAGAAACAAACTCCTCTACATCATGGGTGGCTTCATTTTCAGATAAACTGTTCCTTAAAGCTTTAACATTACTATAGTAACTACCCAACTTGTGCTCGTGCTCACGTACGCTGCAGGACAGACATCTGCGGAGGTTGGAGGTCACGGACAGTCAGATGTGGCGGTAATGACGCAGCTGGTGTGTGTGTGTGTGTGTTTGGAGCAGATGGTGTGTGATTGGAGATGTTTGGGGTCCGTGCCAGGAGCCGCAGGGCTGTTTTTGTAGGCAGGTTTTGGAGGTGGACACTCAGCTGGTTGCTGTACATCTGTAGCTCACAGCACACAGAATCAGGTCAATCACACACACATTTAGATACTTTTCATGTTTATGATTCGATCTGGTTTGCTGGAATTAAACTATTGTTTTATTGAGTTGATGATTCACAGATGTTGCATTTATGATAGTTTTATGATTCAGTGCAGCTGTATTGGTTGTGGCTTTATGTTCAGAAACCTAAATGGTGTTTTAGTGGCATTGCTAAGTGCACTAACTGAGCTGTGTGATTTGGGTGAAAAAAAAATTATTGTTTTTTTTTCTAATAAAAATTGTGATTGTGATTTTATAAAAGTTCAGGTTTGCACAATTTGGCCAGTATTTTGTGATTATATATCAATATGGCTTAATATTAATAATTACATTTACATTTAGTCATTTAGCAAACGCTTTTATCCAAAGCGACTTACAAATGAGGACAATAGAAGCAATCAAAATCAACAAAAGAGCAATGATATACAAGTGCTATAGCAAGTCTCAGTAAGCCTAACGCAGTATAGCAAGGGTTTTTATTATTATTATTATTATTATTATTATTATTAATAAATAAAACTCTACAAATACTAAATAAAAGCTAAATAAAAATGTGTATTATTGTAACATTTCATTGTAAAAACATCAGATATTTTAAATATATATAATTTTATTAATAGTTTTAATAATTCAAATTGCAAAACTAACATTCTTAATTTAGTCTTAATTTATTCATTTTAAAATGTTTAACCATTGTACTTTTATTTTGACAACAACAACAATAAAAATAATAATTATTATTATTAAAGTATGCTGTTATGTTTGTTTGTGTAGCACTTTTCATGACTCATTGTTTTAAAGCAGAATCATGAAATGTTATAAACACTAAATGTGTTGTAGTTCTCAAATATATTCTTTTAGATATAATAATTGTTATTATTACTTAAAACTTTAGCTTGTTAATACTTGTTAATATTAAATAAAGCTATTAAACAAAATAAGAAATATTACTACTGTATTGTTTCACCGTATTTTAGAAAACTAATAATCATTTTATTTTATAGTACAAGTCCTTTTTCAAATGTTAAAGAATTGGTTTATTAGTGATTCTCATTAAAAGTGACAGAGACGATTATTTTTATTATTTGAGCAGCACTAGAAACAGCACTCAAACCAGGCTCAAGCTTCGAGTGTCTTGTTTCCTCTCAGGAACATCGTGCGTGTGGTCAGTTAGATCCACTCGTTTTAGAAGTGTCTCTATTCATACCCTCCTGACCTTGAGCTGCAGTCGTACATATCAACTTCAGCCAGACGCCCGCTGCTCGCCGGATCCACGACACGCTGCGCCGCGTCAAAGCATCTTTCCAGTGACTGCCACAGATGTGCAACGAGCCAGAACTACGGCAGCCGAGAGAGCTGCAACTTAAGAACACACATGCAAATAGAAAAAGCACCAGCAGATTAAGAAAACATCTTCATCAGCTTACGAGCACATGTGCTGCAAATACTCACAATTAAGAACACGTTACAAAAACACACAGCAAATACTCATAACACAAACAAATCTGACCCTGGAGCACAAAAGCAGTCTTAAGTCGCTGAGATATATTTTTAGCAATAGCCAAAAGAGCATTGTATGGGTCAAAATTATTGATTTTTCTTTTAAGCCAAAAATCATTAGGATATTAAGTAAAGATCATGTTCCATGAAGATGTCCTACCTTAAATATATCAAAACTTAATTATAAGTAATATGCATTGCTAAGAACTTCATTTGAACAACTTTAAAGGTGATTTTCTCAATATTTAGATTTTTTTGCACCCTCAGATTCCAGATTTTCAAATAGTTGTATCTCAGACAAATATTGTCCTCCTAACAAACCACACATCAATGAAACATTTCTTCTTCTTCATTTGCAGTGCGTTGAGCTCTCTGAGCCACCGTACATAACTCCTTCAGAGACTCCAGATGTCTCCATCTGAGGAGAGATGAAGATGTCCACAGTCGCTCCCTGATGAGGAATTAGGGCTCTGTGCCAGAAAACGTGATTGTTTTCCTGTAAATACTGTGAAAGCGCAAGGCGTGGGGTTTTAATTGGTGATTTTCCCCTTTTTAGGATGTGGAGGTGTTTTCTCATCTTTAACTTAAGTGTCGTGAGCTTCAAGCAGCCTTAGCCCGTTTCGGTTCGATGGATGATTTTCTTCAAAGAACAAAGACTTTTATATTTGTGTTTAAGTTTTTGACAGCTACAACCAAATAATGCCGTCTGTACATTTATAGATTTATTGATAATTATTGAGAATTGAAAAGTTCAGATGCAAAAGCCTGTAAGTGCCATATAACATTTTCTTCTAAATTTATCATTTTTCTCAGGTTCTTGTGTTTATGTTCAGTTATTTTACTTTAAAGGCAAAGAAAATAACCTATTCATTGCCATTAAATTGAAATTACTAAACCTACACATAGGAGCCTGATCAAAATGCTCATTTTAGAAGAAAATTTCATAAGGCACTTAAAGGCTTTGGCATCTGAACTCTTCAGATTATTAATTATATTAATGCATTTTAGATAAGATTCAACTGTTTGAGACTGAAAAGCTTGAACTAATGCATTATTAACTCCTGCAGAGAATAGAGAAAATATACTTTTAATAATAAAGTATATGCGGTAGCCTATATTTCTACTCCAAATTTTAAAAAATGTATATACTCTACTTTTGCATACATTTAAATATTTAACTCGTTGCATTTGCATTTCTCCGTTTTGTGGTGCACTTTAAATTGGGACACTTTCATTGAACTGTTTTAAAGTTCAGCTACGCATATTTTGCATTAGAATTAAAATTAAACTCAATGGCCACACTGTAGAAACTGAAAATGTTCTCAGATGCATTGTCATTAAGATTCTTCTTAAAGGGATAGTTCACTCAAAAACAAGTTATTCCAAACCTGTGAGTTTGTTTCTTGTGTTGAACACAAAAGCAGATATCTTGAAGAATGTTGTTACCAAACAGCTGCTGGTCCCCATTGATTTCCATAGCACTGAAAATACTATAAATGTCAGTGGGGACCAGAAAGTGTTTGTTTACCCAACATTCTTTAAGATATCTTCTTTTGTGTTCAACACAAGAAAGAAATCCAGTTTTGGTTTTCAGGTTGCAGTGTATAAAAAATACTTCAGACTTGAATAGAAACAATTAATTTACTTGATTTACACTGCAGGATTACGAACGTATTAAGTTATATAGGTGTTAATAGCCCATTAATCAGGTTGAGAGCTAATAAACTGCTTAAAATGGAATGAAAACTTCTCATTTTGATGCAGCGTTTCTCAGGTATGCAGAATACATTTCCAGATATTCACCATCTTCACCTTTGACCTGTGATGGACTAACAACCATCATTTTATGACATTTTATGTTTCAGCCTTTGAATCTGATGGCTCCTCAGCTTCTGTGATAGTAAAGCCTCCACAAGACAGCATCTCAGAGAAAGCAGTAGTTCATCTGGGTTTTGTTCAGTTAAAAGTTTGGAATAATTATGATTTTGTTTCATGTTTTGATGAGTCTCTCCTGCTCACATTTATTTGATTCAAAAATACAGTAAAAATATATATTATTACAGTTTAAAATAACTGTTTTCTGAATATCTGTTAAAATGTAATTTATTTCTGTGATCAAAGCTGAACTGATACATTTTGATTTTCAGGATTCACAGATGAATAGAAAGTTCAAAGGAACAGCATTATTTTTTTTTATTATTATTATTATTTTTTTTTTTTTTTGTTAAATTATAAATGTCTTTACTGTCACTTTTGATCAATTTAATGCATCCCTGATGAGTAAGAGTCTTTTTTATGTAAGACTTACCCCTAACTTTTGAACTATAATGTATCAAGGTTTCCACAAAAATGTTGGGCAGCACGATTGTTTCAACATTGATAATAATCAGAAATGTTTCTTGAGCAGCAAATCAGCATATTAGAATGATTTCTGAAGATCATGTGATACTGAAGACTGGAGTAATGATGCTGAAAATACAGCTGCACATCACAGAAATAAATCACAGTTTAACAGATATTCACTTAGAAAACAGCTATTAAAATTGTAATAATATTTCACAATTTTACTGTTTTTACTGTATGTTTTATCAATTAAATGCAGCCTTGGTGAACAGAAAGATACTTTAAAAAAATAAAAAATAAAAATAAACATTACAAAATACATATTATTCCAAACTTTTGTCATGTAGTGTACTGGACGTTCATAGAATTGTGCAAAAAAAAAAAAAAAAAAAAAAAAAATAATAATGTATGCATCATTAAACAGCAAACAAAATATCTGTTGTTCTGACATGTCAGTAACTAAATATGAACTTCTTTTTATACAACAAAAAGTATCGCACTCATAAACGTTCTTTTTATACACACTAACAGCAGCACGGTGGTTTTTGCTTAAAACGTGTTCTTTAAAACCATCAGTGTATTCGCTGATCTGATGACTGTCAATTAAATAAGACTAATTTGCATTAAGATCCACGCACTGCTCGCTGTTCTCGGATGCTATGGTATCATGTCACATTTGAATTAAATAATGCGCGTTTGAGCTCCGGGTTTGTTTCGGAGTTTCGCGAGGAAGCGCGTCGGATCCTCCTCATTGTTCCGCGGCGGATCAAAGCGCTTCAGACAAAGGCTTTAATTGCGACTCAAACAGCTCGAGCTCGTTCACTATAGATCACTGATAAAGGAAACAGTCAACATGCCGTTATCATCATTGTCCAGCTAAACGATCCTTTCCAAGCCTCTGTCTCTCGTCCACAGACATTCAAATACAGTCTGATAACACCAAATCCCTGATTAACTGCAGACCTCTGTGCCCAAGCCGCCTGACATGCCATTATTTCGGATTTATCAGTAATATTATTAAATCACGGGCTTTGTTTCATCATGAAACCTCAAATAAACAAGCAATTACATAAAGACACTTGAATAGAGTCGTTATATTTCCCTCCAACACCTTTAGGCATGTAATTTATTTATTAAAATAAATGCCAAACCATGCACTTAAATTATTTTTAAATGAAGACTAGCTATTTAAACTTATTGATCTCTAGTTTCAGCTTTATTGGTTTGGTTAAATTTAGCTTTACAATGTTTAAGAATGAGTAACATTATATATGCATACCCTTACATATGCAGAGTTAAAATTTTATATAAAACAATTCAATGCAAGTAAACTTCGCACGGGTTTAGATTGGTGCAGTGAGATGTTTTCACTGTCTCTAGTAGTTGTGTTGAATCAGTGGATCAGGATTAAGCTTGTCCGGGTGTGAATTTGCATTTGAACTGCTGGTCAATCAAAGTTAATTGTGTTGCTACTGTAATCCCTTTGATCGTGATGTTTGCAGACAGTGCCAAACGATGCTGTGATGGACGATGGCGCCAGAGACTCCACAGGCAGCAGCATGTGTTAATACAGCACCATTTGAACTACAGTCAAATCACCTTAGTGTGTGTGTGTGTTTGTGTGTGTGGACACTGTAGTACAGAAAAACAGACAAAAAAGAAAAATCACGAGGAAGCTATATATATATATATATATATATATATATATATATATATATATATATATATATATATATATTCTGATCGCTGCATTGATCACTTTTTCAGAATAAGTCTGAAAACCAAAAGAAAAAAAGTGTCTGATATATAAGCAGTTAGTTAAATGTGTTCAATATGTTAAAGTGTGTTGTAGAAAAAAATACTGTCCATAGTTTTCGTTTATACAAGGTTCTGACCATTTAACTTTCTAAAAGTAACTTTGTTTTATCATATAATTTACATTATTATAATTTGTTTAATTAAGTTTTTTTATTAAAAAAAATAAATAAAATGTAAATACATAAGTCTGAAGGTAAAATTAGTCAAATACAAGGATTTATTAGATGGATATTGTTAAATTAAAACATTTAAAAAGTTATGTTATGACGTATTACAATTTCTGTTTTCTATTTTAATATTTTCAGCATCATTACTCCAGTCTTCAGTGTCACATGATCTTCAGAAATCATTCTAATATGATGATTTGCAGCTCAAGAAACATTTCTGATTATTATCAATGTTGAAAACAGTTGTGCTGCACAATATTTTTGAGGAAACTTTGATATTTAAGCAATCGACGCATATTTCACGTGATATATAGGAGTCACATACAATGATTTATTATCACAATTATGTTAACAATTGGTGTAAAATATTTAAAAAGTTTTACTAATCTTTAAAGGTCGTTGTTTTTAAGTTTCTTGGCAGTAAGCTTTAAATTCCCTGTATTCACTCTGCAGTTTTTCGCCATAAATGCGCCACTCGATCCAGTTGTTCTGACACTCCATCAATGCAGACAGCTGGATGAGCCAGAGGTTCTCACAGACAAGCTGGCGCCAGGCTTTCACACAATCACAGGATATGTAAAGACTTCAATAACGACCCATTAGGCCTAATGATTGAGAATCGATCAGGCGTTAACTCCTCCATGCATATGTTAATGTGATGCGGGACGGGCAGATATATATACAGGCCGCTTCTGGAGGTCTGGCAAACAGTCTTGGATTGTACTCGGATAGATTCACGTCCTCAGACGCACAGACAGCAATCATGGTCAAGAAGTTTTCTGTGGACTGGCTCGCCCAAAGCTTTCACGATTCGCCGCCTCAAGACGTTCTGGAGCCGGTGAAAAAGACGCACAGGCCACACGTACCGTGTGTGGTTCAACCGAGACCTCCAACATCATATGACAAGGTCTATTTGCAGCCAAAACCAAAGGTTACCAAAGCTGAACAGAAACCAGAGACCGGTAAAGAGAAGGTCACAACCCCGGTTACGCAACGAAGCTGCTCATCTCCAAGCTGTAAGTATACGCGCTTCAATGCATTTTCGGTTTTTATTCGTGTGAATGATAACGGAGCGTGTTTTAATGTTATATTACATGTTCAGTTTCAGAAAACAGCGGCTATTCGTCTGGTTATGAGAGCGAAGCGGCCGCGTCTGAATGCGCTTCCATCGAAGATGGACACGAGACTGAGAAGGACGCGGCGACGCGCAGAATCAGAACCAAATTCACTCCGGAACAGATCGACAAACTGGAGAAAATCTTCACCAAGCACAAATACTTGGACGCGGGAGAAAGAGTGAAAACTGCTTTGAAACTCAATCTGTCAGAAACTCAGGTGAGACACGCGCATTAAACTCTAGACTGTTCTCTTCACTCGAGGACTTTATTTACATTTAGCGAATTATTTTCTCTAAATACACTGAGAATAAATAATAATAAAAAAAACACCTCTTATACACCGACAAGACTAGCCAATTTCACATAATGTCAAGGAATTGGCAAATAACACTATAATGAAATAGTATTTTCTTGTAAAACATAGACTTATCCAATATTCGTACTTGAAATGGTTCGAAAAGTAACGTTTTGAAAAATAGAACGCATTTTAAATGTATCTCTTTGTTCTTTAAGTCAGAGCAAAGTTTTGAAAAATAGACTGCATTTTAAATGTATCTCTTTATTCTTTAAGTCAGAACAAAAGTAACATTTTGAAAAATGGAACGCATTTTAAATGTATCTTTTTGTTCCTCAGGTCAGAACTTGGTTCCAGAACCGCAGGATGAAGCTGAAACGGGAAGTGCAGGAGATGCGCGCTGACTATCTGCTGCCTAAGATGGTTCTTCCGCACGTGCTTCCGGTTCAGTACCACTGCTACGACAGACAGCGACTTCCGTTTCCGCATCACGGCGCGCTCATGCAGCAGATGATGCCGCTGGTTTCTCATCACCAGCTCATGATGCCGAGGCAGCATTACTACTGAAGACAGACTCGTTACTCTGAAACACTTAAATCACATTCTGTGTGCAATATCTGTACAGTTATGCTTTTTGTATGAAAAAAAAAATGTAATGTTTAATTGAATAGAAGAGTTTATTTATTATCAGAAATAAAGTATGTTTTATGCCTAAGTTTGCGTTGCTGGTGATTTGATAAGATTGGTTTCAGAAGTGAATCGATCTGAAATATTTGTTGTTCAAATGCATTTAATCGTTATCAGTTTCCTTTGAAGTTAACAGATACCGTGACATGCACTCAACTGAGTGACTCTATTTAGACTTTATTCAGGAATTCAGTGTTTTCTTGGATCATGTCACATACTTAAGTTATTGATCATCTGCAACCAAATGCCATCAATAAAATGAGCCCATTTGTGATCTGACCTTAATGTATTCGTACATTATTTATCTCAGGTCAGCAAAGACAGATTTATTTATTTATTTATCTCCTATAATGCAATTTATGCTGCATTTTACATTTCTGGATTTATTAAATCGTCAGTAAATAAATAAATTTTATTTATTTTATTTATTTACTTATTTCATCACGTAATACATCGATTTCTCGTGGCTGTTTTGTTTAGACACACAATGTAAAGAAAACTATTCATTTAAGCCCCCTCCCCCCCCCCCACAGTTTATAAAGAATAGCATAAATATAGGCTCATATTATTACCAAATAGAATTTACATCCTGAAGCTAGTTAAATGTGTCCCACACAGAAAAATACAATGCAACATCAACACTTTTATACCCAGAGAACAATATGCATGCTTCTTTTTTAAAATGGTTGTTTTTCATTAAGCATTTAAGAAGCTATTTTTGCACACATGGAGAAGGAGGTTGGCATATAGACCTATAATAATACCAGTGATATTTAAATCAAATGTAGACGCCAAAGAAACCCTAAACAAACCCGGCAGTGCATTGATCCGCGACAGCCGCTGCGCCACGGTCTCACACTGCGCTTTCACATGCGCGCAACTCCGCGCACTTCAAACGAGACATAACGAGCAGATCATGGTCAACAATTAGTCCTAATTAAGTCGCCCATTGAAGAGTTTACACTCTCCACATAATCCCAACAGACTGGCTCCAGCATGTCTGGGTTGTGTGTGTGTGTGTGGTTTCATTCATTAGTGATGTGACAGAGTATTAATCCCCCTCTAATATCAACCCATTGATAACATTAAGACTAACTAAAACTAGTTACTGAAGGCCAGTGTAGATTAATAACGCATGATCATTTTGCAAAATCAATCATGCAGGTTTCACAGAGAGATGGTTTTATCTACTGTATACCATCATTAAAGTAATAACGCAAAAATCTTGATGTAACTTGATGTTGTATTATAGTTTCTTCTGATGAGTATTTGGGTTTCTGGATTTATTAGATCATTAATAATAAATACATAAATAAATAAGCATGCATGTAAGTAACACAACAATATGTAATACATACAATACAATACATATAATTCTATCTATCTATCTATCTATCTATTTGTTTATTTATTGTTGCATTAGGTTCTTCAGATGACTATTTTGGTTTCTGTATTCATAAAATCGCAAGTAAAAAAGTAAATTTATTTGAACATGTAATGCAACATTATATGATACAATCAATTTATTTATTCATTCATTTATCGTAGCATTATAGGTTCTTCAAATGAGTATTTTGGTTTCTGTATCAGTAAGTAAGTAAACAAAATAAATAAATTTAGATCTTGATGTTACATTGTAGGTTCTTTAGATTAGTATTTTGTTTCTGGATTTGTTAAATCAACATTTATCTATTTCTTTGTTTGTTTGTTTGTTTGTGTGTATATAGATTCCTCAGGTGAGTATTTTGTCAAGTGTCTGAATTCATCATCAGTAGCTGTATTTTTTCCCTTTAAGAAGTAAAAGATTTAACTTACGCAACATAAGACTATGTGTTTATAATAAAATTTAACATGTGGATGGAATTTATCTCATTGGTTTTAAATTTAATTTTAACTAATATTTTCATCTTCAACTTATAACATATATTTTTAAAATGCACGCAACTATCCAGAGGTAGATTTATAATTCAGCATCTCATGCACTTCAATGTTTGCCATCAGACGTCTAACGCTTTCATGTAGCCTTCCAATGACAGAAGACAAAGGAGGAGAAACTCCTGTAGACATCAGCTTGCTGCTCAAACCCATAATATGTGAAGATGCATTTAACGTAATAAACAAGCGTGCTGAATTGACACAGATTGGAAAGACTCGAGTATAATGGGGATCAAGAGTTAATCCGACGGTGATCCGCCCAAAGCCGCCGCTCTCTTTCATCTTCACTTTATCTGCAGATGGATGAGGCTTGTCTTGAGTGGATGATGTTGTTCTCCGTCAGCTGATTGTATCAGTGCATTGATGACTCTTCTCAGGTACTTGAGGTGAACACACGAGGTGCTCAGACACGCTGGCGCCTGGATATCACAAGTACACCGAACGTGTGAACAAGCCCATTGCGACATCTATTAACTTCAATTACAGAGTTATAATTCCGCTGAGAGTCGCTTTACTCATGCAAATGAGCGGAGAAGCTCCTATAAAGTTCTGGAGGAACTACAGCTGATCAAATTATTAGAAAGAAACATCATGTTCAAGAAGTTCTCCGTGGAGTGGTTATCCCAGAGCTTCCATGCTCAAGATCTGGAGCAGGAGAAACGCGTCAAATTAATTCCAAGTGCTCCTGATGCCTTCAGTGACGCTCCTCGAGCATCTTCAGAAATGCTTGGAGAAGGAGAAACCAAGGCCCCGTCTTCTCCTACAAGTAAGTACGACCTTCTCGCTGTGGTATTCTGGGTTGGTAATGGATCTAACAGGTTGTTTCTCTCTCAGCAGACAGCTGTGGCTACACCTCGGCCTCTGAGAGCGATGAGAGCGAAGGAGAATCCGCGTCGCAGCGGCGCGTCAGAACCAAGTTCAGCTCGGATCAGATCTCGCGCCTGGAGAAGACCTTCAGCAAACACAAGTACCTCGGAGCGACTCAGAGACGCAGAACAGCGGAGAAGCTGCAGCTGTCTGAGACACAGGTGTGTATGAGATAGCCGTGACAGCAGATATTGTGTTTGTTGAAGAGTAAAAGAGTCATTTGCATTTGTCACACGGCTGGCCTATTAACGTGAACTGCAAGATATCATGTCTTTATATAGATGAATAAATATTCAAATAAATAAATAATTATTTTTTATGCAATACATATAATGCATTTATTTATTTATTTATTTATTTATTTATTTATTTATTTATTTATAATAAACCTATAATGCAGCATAATTAAATATTTTATCATTTAAATTAAAAAAATAATTAATTATAATGAACCTACAATGCAACTTAAATAAATAAATACATTATAATTTAAATTAATTAATTAGTTAGTTGTTTAGTTTATTTGTTTATTTATTGCATTATAGGCTCTTCAGATTAGTATTTTGTTTTCTGAATTTATTAAGTCTTCAGTAAATAAATAAATAAATAAATAAATAAAGACAAGTTTTGAGAATTACAAGTCACTAAAAGCAGGAAAAGAATTGCAAAAGTTTATTGTTTATTTATTTATTTATTGTCCTGAGAGAGTTTAGGCTAATTATTGCGATCTGTATGTGGAACTTTGAAAGCAACTGAATCACATGCATTAGTTAAAATTGTTCTTAACACATTAATATTTTAGTGTTTACGTTGTGAATGTAGTGAAACATATTGTTGAAAGTGGATATTTATGTTATTTATTTATTTATTTGTTTATTTTAGGTGAAAACGTGGTTCCAGAACAGAAGGATGAAGCTGAAACGGGAAGTTCAGGACGCGCGCGCTGCCGAGTTTTTTGTAGTGCTTCCGCCGGCGACGTCATTTCAGCACCCAGCCGCGAGCGGACAGCACGCACGCCTCTATTTCCCGCCACAAATTCCCGCGCGACAAATCCCGCCACCAATGCTGTTCCCATCCTGCTACTTTTAAAACTCCTCATTGTTTTTTTTATGTTTTTTTTTTTTTTTAATGATCGAATATTTGTAATCTATAATCTTGATGTAATATAAAAATGTATAAAAATCCCCTAAAACAGGGTTTTTAATAAGTAAAATATAGAAGCAAGCACTGTATGTAGTTCTATAAACAAACTGTATATGTACATAAATATTGCCTTTACAAATCTGAAAAATCCTATAAAATAAAAAATGCTTTGAATCAAGCCTCTTAGCCTTTTATATATCAGTCGTCTATACCATAATTTTGTCATATATATATATATATATAGAGAGAGAGAGAGAGAGAGAGAGAGAGAGAGAGATAAATATGTTACAGTACATTATTATATT
>JANHFF010000415.1:150000-195000 GCA_024542945.1 allo-octoploid hybrid of Carassius auratus x Cyprinus carpio
AAAAGACACTCAAGGATACTTCCAACCCACTTTATTCAATTAAACACACCAGTGGAACTCACATTGACTTTTATTTTGCATCTAAAACCGAAGATTAAACACATTTTCAGTGGATGTCAGCATCATTAATTTTAATGATCCCGCGGTGCGCTGAACGCCGATGGCAGGTGGAAAACCTCTGCCGCCCCATTTTCCCATGCCCTATGCCTCTTTAAAGCTACATCTCAAAGAGGTATATGCATAGGAAAAAGGAACAGCGAGTGGAATCGTCCGGACGGGAGACCTCGGACGAGAGAGACAGTGAGAAACACATTAGTAAAACATTATTACAGTGCTCAACATGAGAAAAACATACAGTGCAACCTTACAAATTATGCCCAATGCCATACAAGAACAGTTTCTGGTTCCCAAAAGAACGTTTCAGTTATCAATTCTTAAAACAACAATTTTTCTTAGTGTGCAAAACAGTTTAAAAACCTAAAGAAAATTTTCCCACTAAAATTACTTTTACTATTTTTTTTTATTTTATTTTTTTATTTGAGAGTTGTAAATAATAGTAAAATCACGAACAACAAACTTTTGACTTTTACTTTATATTTTATTTTTTTTATTTATATATTTTATTTTTTAGAGTGTTTTAAATAATTAAATAATTAAATAGCAACAAACTTTTGACTAATGATAATTATATTAATGATAATATATTATTTGTACTATAATAGTAAACTCACGAGCAACAAACATTAGACTATTTTTATATTTTTATTTTAAATAACCTTTTTTTTTTTTTTAGAGTGTAGTAAATAATTAAATAATAATCTAGCAACAAACTTTTGGCTAAGAATAATTAAATTACTAATAATATTTTTTTGTTATTATTTCATTTTATTTTATTATTTTATTATGTTATAACCAACATTTTTGTGCAATAGAAAAGTTTAATAGAAAAGGAACCATTATTGCAATAAATTAACTATTTTTTAAGTTTAATAAATAATAAACTCATGAGCAACAAACTTTTGACATTTAATTTAATTTGATTTAAAGACAAATCCTAAATATATGACATAAGCTTTTGCTAGTTAATCTTGTTGTAATCCAACCAATTCACTGTTTATTTTATTAATAGTGCTTTATAAAAAGGCTTTATAATGCCAAAGCATTGTAATATAGTTGTGCATACGCTTCCCCCGTTCACTAAGTTTACTGCATTGGTCAAGCTATAAATGCATGCACAATCAAAGCCCGTTCTAATCATCAGAAAATGAATGAAAGCACACATATTGAGGCTGAAATGAAGCATGTCTTACCCGCCGCCGCAGCAGGAGCATCTCCTCCGGAAAAACTCTTCCTCTGGGATTTTATTCCTCAGGCGAGACCTTGAAGATGTTTGAGGAAGACACAGTAACTGAGTCTCGGCCCTCCTCCTCATCCGGCTCCTGTAATCTTCAGCTCGGCACACAAACAAGCCACTGTGAAGTGTGTGAGGGCTGGCATTGGCTGGCAGGGCTGCGTTTGTCCTGCAGATGGTCGCTATCTGCAGAGATTTGGGACGCAGTGTTCCTGACGGAGCCAGTGTTTCTTATCTGTCAGGGTCTCAGAGGAGAGAAGCTCCGTCTCCCATGATTCAACACTCTCAAGGACCCAGGCAAGGCCTTCTGGAGACACACACACACACACACACACACACACACACACACACACACTCACACACACTCACTCACTCAGAGCGCTCAGGCATGTCAAGGTTAACGGCGTGCTCCACTCGATGGAGAAATTCGAGTTTAGAGTGTTTTGACCCGGCTCTCTGCGTTTATACGTTATGTTTTTCATTTAAGATGACTGTAAATTCTCTTTAGTCAGATATTTATTGTTGTTGAGGGAACATGCTCACTTCAGAGGGATTGTGTGGAAGTGTTTGGAGTAGTTTTAGTGTCTGAGATGTGCTTTTATCAAGTGTTATATATTAATTGAATCATGAGCACAAAAACATGTTCACATCAAGGTATTACCCCAGTGTCAAAAGATTATATCAATGAATGAACGAATGAATTAATTTGTTTGTTTTTATGCTTTATTTATGCATGCATTTTATTTACTGACTTGTTTACACTTTTATGCAGTATTTATTTATTTATTTATTTATGCATTTGTTTACTCAAGTATTTATGCATTAATTTAATGACTTGTTTATTTGTTTATATTTGTTTTAAAGCATTATTTATTCATGCAATTTTGTATGCATTTATGTATTTGTTTTTATAACCATTCAGCACATTTTCTCACTAAATGATGTTCCACGTTTTATGTTTTTATTTATTTTTTCATTCCCATTTTCAGAAGTGATGATCTGAAATGTTATTCACATACTCTTAGCGTATGACAGCTATTGACTTATTTGTCTGTTTTTTCCTCTCCTAAATTTTGGTGATGCATCTGAGACAAGATCTAAGACTCGTAAGACATAAGAGCAACATTTGAGCAATAACATTTTACTTAATATAATTTTATTTTATTTCATTATCTTTGTAGATCATTTAGATATACACTACCATTCAGAGGTTTGGGGTTAGTAAGATTTATAATGTTTTTGAAAGAGTATTTTCTGCTCACCAAGGCTGCATTTATTTGATCAAAAATACAGTAAAAATTGTTAAATATTTTTACAATGTAAAATAACGGTTTTCTATGTTAAAGTACAGATTAATGCATTATGCATTATTTATTTATTTATTTATGCATTTATTTATTTATGCATTTGTTTATTTGTTTTAGTGCATTATTTATTCATGCAATTTTGTATGCATTTATGTATTTTTTTATAACCATTCAGCACATTATCTCACTTAATGTTGTTCCACAATTTTTTATCAAAAATACACTAAAATTTTTTACATATTTTTACAATGTAAACTAACGGTTTTCTATTTTAAAGTACAGATTAATGCATTATGCAATATTTATTTATTTATTTATTTATTTATTTATTTATTTATTTATTTATTTATTTATGCATTTGTTTATTTTTTAAAGTACAGATTTTTACACTCATACTTCCTGTAAACTCTCTCTCTCTCTCTCTCTCTCTCTCTCTCTCTCTCTCTCTCACTCTCTCACTCTCTCTCTCTAACCTCAGTTTTTGAGCTCTGGGCAGTTTTTTATTCCCCGTCAGTTTTTTGTCAGATTTCACAACAGAAGTACAGTTATGCCGAGTGCAGCAGGGATGTCTGTTTTTCTGCAGCTTTGCAATAAATACTGCCGTCTGAAGTCAACATCCACAAGCAGCAAAGCACTTCACACTCATCCGTCATTAAACTCTTTAAACTCTGTGTCCAGAAACATCACGTTCACTTTTATCCTGCTTCACTTCTGTGTTTAGTCACCCCGAGGAAAATGCTGCTCAGATGTTTCTCTTCCATAGATCAGAAGAGTGTACAAAATATAGATACAGCTATTAAAATATATTTATAGATTAAATATGTTTTAATGTAAATATATTTATTTTCTCCAAAATACATTTTAAGATGTTTTTTTTTCTGTAAATATTTGGAAAATGCTATTTTCTTGCCCCTTGAAGTATATTTTATATATCTCAACACTATATATATATACACATTTATTTGAAAAAAAAAAAAAAGGGGGCTTTTTTAAAATAAAATGTAATGTAAATATATGCATAGTCCAAAGTATATTTGAAAATCCATGCAAAATGTATTTTATGATTGGAATTTATGTTCCTGCCCCTTGAAGTATATTCTATAACATATTTCAATATTTGAAGGGTTAAACGTAATTTAAATTTCAATATGAAAAATGTAATCCCTTAAACCATGATTGTTTTTTCTATTTTTTTTTTTTTTTTCAGAAAATATATTTACACTTTCAAGTAAATATCCTTATATTTTCCTAAATATATTTTAAGACTCACCCGAAATGACCCAAAGATTGGAAATTTAAATTTTCTTGCTCCTTGAAGTACATTTTATAATATAGTCCAACATTTGAATGGTTAAATATAATTACTTAAACCATGCTATTTATTTAACATATATTATGCATGTATTTTGGACAGAATTAATATTATATATATATATATATATATATATATATATATATATATATATATATATATATATAATGCAGATATAATAATATTCTCCAATATATATTTTAAGATTTACCAAAAATACACTAAAAAAAATATTATTATAAATATTTATAAAATATTATATTTGAAGGGTTAAATGTGTGGTTTTTTTTTAATGTGAAATATATTCTTTCTTGAGGCGTCCTGTTATTTAGTGCATATTATGCATATAATTTGGCCTGTTTTTATTTATTTATTTATTTATTTATTTGGACCATAAATGACAAATTGTTGTCAAGCCATTAAAAATGAAGCTCTGAGCATTTGATGAGAAATAGTTCGTACTAAGACTTTTATCTTTTTATGACAATAGCTGTTTTTTCTTAATCATCTCAAACTCTTTCTTCTCACAAAATGCAGTTATTCTCAGAAAATCATACGTCATCATTTATGCACCGTCCGTCCGTGTGTTTGTCTTCATAGAGCAGGACTGGACTGTGTTTAGTCTGACTCTGATTATCTCCGTTGCTCAAGGTCAGGCCTCCTTCAGCTGCGTGATCAAAACATGTTTTTGCAGCCTCAGTCGCTGTGAGATGTTTGTTCAGTGAAATGTGCTTGACTGGAGGTTGTCAGGTGCCTTTACAGCCACAGATCCTCAGCGTTACGGGCCTGTCCTGATGATGGACTAAAAGCATTCAAAGATTCATCAGAGCTGAGCATCAAACCCTCATCAGGCTTCATTAAGCTCACCCTTCACCTTTGTTCACTCATGTGCTGAGGATCAGATAAACAGAAAAGAAACAAAACACAGTGTTCATAAGAAGCAACAATCTCGTCTGTTTCTCAAGCAGAAGTGCTACTAAAGTCACATTCACACATTACTGTAACATTCAGAGGCGCTCATGTTACTGTGTAACACTGTTCGGAATGTACAGATGCTACTTTTGTATCATGTGATTGAAACATCAGAAATATTTCTTCCCAAAAATGAAGTCAGAGTTTTCATCGGTTTGTTGTATTTATATTCTGTGTATATATGGATAATGTCTTTGTGTATAATAAGAGACCGGGGCTAGTTGTCACAGTTTATTTATTTATTTATTTTTTAACTCCAGTTATTATTTCTGTTTTGACAAAAGTTTAACATACGAAACTGTGAATATATCTCCATCATTACTTTCCAGGGACGTAGGAAGCTGTTCGAGACGTGTTGAACACCACGGAGGGGCATGCTGACTATATGGGGTAAGTTTACACAGTATCTGTATCAGTATATTTGAAAGCCATGAAAGAAAGTGATTATGACTGATTTGTTTCATTATGGCAAAAAAAAGAGAGAAAACAAGTAGAATATAAGCTAAATAAAGAGCACAACTCAACTTAGTAATAATATAATATAATATAATATAATATAATATAATATAATATAATATAATATAATATAATATAATATAATATAATATAATATAATATAATAAATTATGTAAATTACATTTTACCCTTCAAATGCTGAAATATATTATAAAATGCACTTCAAGGGACAGGAAAATTAAACTTTCAATGAAAAAAAAAATATAATTTATATATAATCTGTCCAAAATATGTGTTAAAAAAATGGCAATTTGCAATCTTAAAGAACATTTGGGATGAATCCATAAGTATATGAGGAATTATATTTGTACGATATATATATATATATATATATATCTGTGTCCACGACATACTTCTCTCTATCTGAGCTATGAATAACAGTTATAACAGTCCTTATATAGTATTAGTTACGTCAGTGTGCTTTTATTACATGTATGTGTTTATATATATATATTTACTTTTTATATATAACTTTTCTGGACAGAATTCTCAAATAAATAATTGAATAAAGACATTTGGAGCAACAGGCTCATATGAACATGCAAAGTGCCATTTGTTTTGTAGCTGAACTTTTAACTGTAGATTTATTAGGATATTAGACCTGACAACGTGCCCATGTGACAGCTCGCCCCGAGCTGCTGTATGGAGTGAACACAGTGCAGTGCTGGAGTTGTCTCTCGTTGTCTTCTGTCTCAGGCTGCAGGAGAGTTTCTGTTCATATCCGGATGTGTTTGGAGCTTCAGGAGATGAAGAGTCCCGGGACTCGCCTTACAACAGCCAATCAGCATCAGCCGTGGGAGGCTGACAGAACGGGGCCACGGTGTGTGTGTGTGTGTGTGTGTGTGTGTGAGTCAGTCACAAGGTATGGTAAATATATGACATCTGTTGAGACAACAAACACCCGTCTGACAGAAGAGAGTCTGGAGAGATTCACAACGACACCAGAAATGATTCTCAGCACTTTCATTAGCAGTACATCAGTGATTGGTGTTTTTGACAGGTTTCATGACAATCACCCAAAATCACAAGAAAGTATGTCGGAATAATTTTTTCTTGATTTAAAAAAAAAAAAAAGACTATTTTAAGGACCATTAAGAATTTTTATTTTATTTTATTTTATTTTATTTTATTTTATTTTATTTTATTTTATTTTATTTTATTTTATTTTATTTTATTTTAATTTTATTTTATTTTAATTTTATTTTATTTTAGAGACAATTGCAGGACAAACATTGCACATCCCAGAAAATGAAGAACTATAAATATATTTAATTATATAAATTTGAAAATATAAAATTATATAAATGTAATAATATACTTACATATTTAATGAAATTTAAAGGTTTGATAAAAAAAAAAACTAATCATATATTATAAATTAAAAATTAAGATTATTAATATTTTCATTTTAATTGTATAAATTGTATATAGAATATATAATATATAAAATATATAAAAATTAGATTAGATTATCAGTTATCCAAATATATTTATGAACTTATGTTTGAGATACTTTCATGACAGACATGTTTTATTTATGCACTTTTTTAAAGTTTCCATGTATGTATCCATGTGTGTTTATATATATATATGTGTGTGTGTGTGTGTGTGTGTGTGTGTGTGTGTGTGTGTGTGTATTATAGGAAGACTTATTTTTCTTTAAATTTTTACAGGCATGTGTTCATTGTAAAAAAAAAAAAAAAAATGCTGCCTTGAAATGAATGTAAAAACATCATAACTTATTGGTCATATGTTTTACAGTGTAGGTTTTTTTTAATACATTGAGATTTGAAGCATGATGCAGTAAAGAGACGTTAGTGAAGAGAAAACGATGCAGATTCAGAAACCTGATCTGATGAATCTCTTTCACAGGCGTCTCTTAAACATGTTCTTGATTTCAGCGTCTAGACACTAATCACACGTTCTCTTAAACATCTGTGAGCTGACAAACTCTCGCTCTCTCGCAGTAATTCAGGGCTAAACGCAGGTTACGACTCAATCTCACGCAGAAGAGCAAGTCCACACTCAAACTAAATCAAAAGAAAAAAAAACTACTATACTATACTAAATACTATTTTTTTTTATAATACTATATTTACGTTTAAAATAGTTTCATGTATTATGTGTATTATACCAGACGATTAGAATTAGTGCCGTCCTCTGTGGCTTCATACATCCATCTCTCTCTCTCTCTCTCTCTCTCTCTCTCTCAATGCTCTCTTTCTCTCTCTCTCTCTCTCTCTCTCTCTCTCTCTCTCTCTCTCTCTCTCTCTCTCTCTCTCTCTCTCTCTCTCTGTGTCTCTCGGCCTGCAGGTACAACACAAACCTCTAAACCTGTCAGGCTTGTCAAAGCCATTTCAGTTTGAGGTTCTCCCTCAGGTCCTGGACTGAATTACCACTTCAAAGTCGGCGTGGATGGAGGCGTCCCCGTGAGCCGGGCCCCGGGACTCCCTCAGAGACACATAACCAACAACATAGTTAGCATATTAATTATGATATTTTAGTGGAGTTGAGTGTTTTTAGCTGCTGTAATGAACTGAGCGAGCGCAGAGGTGATGGAGAACAGACAGCTGATGATAATAGAGAGGTGCAGGAGACTCAGAAACACAGTGACATCAGACATTAGTTATTCAGAGGGAAAAGCACTGTGGGTGGTTGCCAGGGCGTTGCTATGGAATAAAAGATCATGATTACAAGGCCAGTGCATTAATGAATTAATTCCCGTATGGCCAATAAATAAATAAATATTTTTAAATCTACTCTAAATATAAATAGTTTACAGTTAAGTTTAAAGAAATATATATTTTTTTTTAACAGAAAATATACAGTATATATATATTCTGGACAAATAAATAATAAGCTCAATAAAATATTTAAAAATATTTATACATAAAAAAAACATACATCGTTTCAACCTTCATGTGCAAAAATATAAATATGTAATAAAAAATATATGTAGTAAACTGAGAAGCTCAACAAAATATAATTTTTGAAAAAGAAAATATATTTAGTTTCAACCTTCATATAACAAAATATAGGGCAAAAAAAAAAAAAAATCAGACCAGATTGAATAAATGATTATATATTTAATATATATAAAAAAGCTTTTTTGGACACTAAAGCTGAAAAAAATATTAAGTAAAAATATTTTTGAATTAACTAGGAATTTAACTAGAAAAATCAGAAATGTTTCTTTGGAAACTAACTGAAATAAAATAAGTTTATATTAAAGTATTAATTTTTATTACAGGTTTAGTTTTAGTAATTTTATATTTTTGTGTGTGTATATATATATTTCTTTTTTTTTTCTCAGAAATATACAAAAAATGTCATTGATAGAAGATATATATAGAAGATATATTCACATAATATGGTCCTTATGGCTTCATTTTCTTTGAGAAAAATGTAATTTCTTATTCTTTTGATTTTAAAATATATTTTGCAACAGTTTTTTTTTTTTTTTGTATATTTTGATATATATTTAAACATTTTTACTGTGTGGGTCTAATGACTGACGTGTTTACTGATAATATAATAACATAGTTAAGGTGCTGAACGAATGTTTGACTTGGAGATGAACAGAAATGACAGCTTATTCCTGCAGGTTTCTTGCATTAAAGATCAGAAATGAGTTAAACCCTCTTGACAGCAATTATGAATCAATTAATGCTGAATTCTGAGCTCTGTTGTGTTACTCCCACAGAACATCTCATATTAAACAGACATGATCTCCACTAATTACAGTGTAAAGCTACAATTAAAGATCAAACGTTAATGAATCAAATATTGAAGACTCGCAGTGTGTTCAGGAAGGGCTTGTTCCTTCTGTTCTTCATGTTCGTCTTTGTTTCATTCATTTATTTGATTGTGTTTTAGCTCATTTCTTCTTGTTTATTTCTTTCTTGCCTGGGTCATTCCTGCCATGTGGTGCATCTTCAGGTCCTATTATGGATAAAATATTAAACTGAATTATTAATTATTTGGTTGGAGTGGATGTTCATGTCTCCAGGCACTGCACTAACTTAAAAAAAAAATAAAAAATAAAAAATAAAATAAAATATATATATATATATATATAATTAAATAAGAAATATTTCATCATTTTTACATCTAATCAAAATTATTTCAAACTAAAAGATTGTTTTCTTGGGAAAACTGATTAAGCTGCTAATTAATTTAAAGGTTTCCCTGTGCCCTCAATATCACTTTCCGTCAAAATATAAATATACTAAAAAATAAATTAAAAAAATGAATTGAACAGGAACAGGAAAGAGCAGTTCCACTTTGGCTTGCTTTAAAATGGGGTGATGTGGGAGTTCTGATGAGCAGCGAGCGGCTGATAAGAGCAGACGTCAGCGGGAGCAGGTGAGCGAGGCTCAGGGTCACAGCGACTCCCTGATAGCAGCGCTGCATGAGAAACACTGTGGGAGAGAAGCAGAGCGACGAGTGTGTGTGTGTGTGTGAAAGAGAGAGAGAGAGAGTGTGTGTGTGTGTGTGTGTGTGTGTGTGTGTGTGTGTGTGTGTGTGTGTGAGAGAGAGTGTGTGTGTGTGTGTGTGTGTGTGTGTGTGTGTGTGTGTGTGTGTGTGTGTGTGTGTGTGTTTGTGTCTGTGTGTGTGAGAGAGAGTGTGTGTGTGAGTGAGAGAGAGAGACTGTGTGTGTGTGTGTGTGTGTGTGTGTGTTTGTGTGTGTGTGAGAGAGAGAGAGAGAGAGAGAGAGTTTGTGTGTGTGTGTGTGTGTGTGTGAGTGAGTGAGTGAGAGAGAGAGAGAGAGAGAGAGAGAGTTTGTGTGTGTGTGTGTGTGTGTGTGTGTGTAGGTCAGAGCACAGGAGCGGGACAGCGAGAGGTCAGAGGTCAGAGGTCAGCCGTGTCTGTGATTACTGAGACGCTTGAGTAGATGCTGTGATGTGTATTAAAGCATAAAGCATGAATCACTGCAGGGAATGTGGGGAGTTCTGGACGGGAAACAGTTTTGGGAGTTTGACAGTTTTTTTAATTGGCTACATGAAATCATTTGTACTTCACAAAAGGACCATTTATTTACTATGAACTACTGAAGGTTATTAAAAAAAAATGGATAAAACTTCAAAACTAACACATGTACTTTCAGATACAGTCCAACCTAAACATCAGATGTTTATTAAAAATGTCCAACAATATTCAACGTGCTTTATTGGCATGACATTTATGTTACAGTATTGCCAAAGCATTTTTGATGTGTACAATACAGAAAATTATAACATTATCAAAGTAAAAAAGGAGACAAAAAATGAGTAATAAATAAGAGAAAATAAATGAATCTATACAATAAAATAAAAATAGCAACAGCAGACAGAATTACAAAAACACATAATTTACAGTTCAACAGATATTCACATAGAAAACACTTCTTTTAAATTATAATAATATTTCACAATTTTACTGTGTTTTTGATCAAAATGTTTCAAATCACTGCATAAATAAGTCCCTGTCACCTTGATGAAGCCTCGTGTGTTTTAATCTTATATTCTGAAGGTTTTACAGGGTTTTCAGATGGATAGATAGTTTAATATCTAACGCACTGATGTTCAGATATTTTAAAGTGTGATTTAAGTGCCTTAATTCATACTGAAGCACATAAACATGAAAAAGAGCAGCTCCCAATTCATCTGCTAAAAATAACACGAACCTTTGAGCAGCTTTTGAAAGAGTGCAGAGATGAAGTGATTCATGTGTCAGAGCGACCTGCAGAAACAGTGAAAGAGGCATTGTCCAACAACCAGCAGAAATCATGCAGAAATGCTCATTTGAAGCATATTACAGTAGCTCTGACTCACACGGGGAACAGGTAGCAGTCAGGCATTGAGATTTCTGAAGGTCACTCTTCATTTAAAGGGTATTATTTGTGTTTGGATGAAGGTAATGAGCTGTCAATCACAGCGTGGGCCTGTTTGAAACACTGAGCGGAGACGACAGCATGAGAACACACTGATCATCTGCGTTATCTGTCCTGACATGTGAAGCGTGACTCAGAGGACGGTTACTGTAACGCTGGCTAAAAGACGCTTCTGCGCTCGCAAACGGACAGATGAATATGGACAGCCACTTTTTGTTGTTTTGAATCGTTTGACTAATGGTTAACTGATGTGAGCGTATTCTGACTGCAGACATGTCTGTTTGATACAGAGCGCCACCTGCTGGCTCATTCATCACTGGTTGGATGCAAAGTAGTGCACTGTTATTTCTACAGTATGCATGATGTGCATGTAAAGTCAGGTCAGAAGTCAGTAGTTGTACATTGCACAATGCACATACTGTATCCCACAATTATCAGCCAGAATATACACAAGATCTCCCCATGCATGTGATCAGACTGTCAAAAGTATATTTTTACAGAAAAGTGGAACAAAAATGTAAAATAACTTCTTTGTTGTTGTTGTTTGAACTGTACTACTATTTCCACACTATGCACATAGTGCATACTGGCTTAATGCATGAAAAGTTGGGTCAATAGTTTAACATTGCACACTACACATATTGTATTCCACAATTATCTGAAATGAAATTGGAATAAAAATGTCAAAAAAAAATTTTCCCTTTATTCTTAATCTTTAGTAAAAAAAAAAAATAAAATAAATAAAAATAATAATAATAAAAATAATAATCTGAAAACAAGTCTTAACGAGTGAAGAAAGTAGTAAGAAATTACTTTTAGGTACACTTTATTTATTTTTTATTTTTATTTTTTTGGTATTTTTATTTTCTTTGATTGTTTTTTTAATGCAATATAATTTAATGTAATTACATTTTTTTTTTTTGCATTTTTTCATGCACATTTTTCCCCAGTATAACTTCATGCAACTCACTGATAATGAGTTTATGTGACCAAAACAAAGTGCGCTACTGTACTGATATATTTCTACAATATGCATATTGTGCATAGCCTGCAACCTTATAAAATTAATAAAAACTACATAGGCATATAAAAACACTACATAAGGAATGTTTTCTCTAAAAAATGTCCTAAAACTAAAATTTTCTTTTAAGTAAAATTTTCAGATGGTTGAGAAAACATAAAAAAGAAAATAACATTCCTATAATGTCTGAAAAATAATGCAACATTTTTTTTTAAACGTTACCACCAGCACAAGACATTTTCAACACTAGATCTATTGTTTTAGCAATTCAGACTTGTTTTGTCAGATGTTTTGCGTGTAAAATGTTTATGCTTGTTTTTTTACAATAACTTACTTTGATGTTCTATCTAATGCAGTGACATTCAGACTTTTCCAGTGTTTGTTCACTGTACGTCTGATGCAGTAGCAGCAGTAAATCGACGGATGGTTGCACACATATGCAAAGACACATAAAGGAAGACAAAACCTTGAAGGAAAAAGGCATGCAGCACTAAATCAATGCCAATCTCGTCTCATTTCTCCAGGCTCTTCACACGCAGAGAACATTAGGATACTGGATCCGTGTGCGGTTTGCTGTAAGACGAGTCACTCGTGCAATGCTTCAGCTGCATTGTTTTCGCTCTCGATGTACAGAAACACAATAAGTGAGTTAATAAATGTCTCTGTGCTCAGTCGCCGCTCTCTCAGACAGAGTGATGAAGTAGAGGATGCTTCCATTCATTCACTATCTGCTTCGCCGCTTCGTTACCTCGTTAAAAAGTCAATTAAAAGGAAACAAAGACGGGGAGGGTGAATATTGTTTTCTTTGCAGGTCTTAAAGAGCGGCCTTCAACCACATGTTATGAATCGATGGGGAAATGTTATTCATGAGCATCTGAAAGTGAAAACTAGACACATATTTTCTGTCATCCAGAACAGATGCATTGAATGCGCGCGTGAGAGTGTGAATCTGTGTGTGTGTGAGACGGTCGGATGCAGCAGATGTTTAACAGGCTGAGAAGAAGATGCATTTCTGTTGAGGTGTTAACTGCTCTGTTCAATATAGACGTTTAAATGCCTTTAAAATGAGATGAATGTGCTGGAAAATACCAAGGTGTCAAGAATATCCAGGTCAAATTGACTGCAGCATATTTTAGGACTATTAGGATTTTTTGAGTGTTGTGACATTATTTTTCTGATAATTAAGTACATTTATCTGTCTAAGTTTTGTTTTTGTAATGCAAAAATATGTAATGATACATAAATGATAAATTAATGTGTTTCTATATTTTTTTACTGGAATACAGTACCAAAATTCTGCATTACAGTGGTGGAAATTTTAGGGTTAATTGTCTTTATTGGTCATCAAAATAATGTAAACAAATTGTATGATGACTTAAATTAATAATTACTATATTTACATATCATTATAATATTTTCTGGCTTTAATTTAACATATAACGTATAATTGCATTATTGTATGTTTACTGAAATACATTACAAACAATACACAATATGAGATGTAAATTTTGCATGGAAATGTGCTTTATTGGCATCAATATAAAGTCAAAATGTAATCAATAAGTAAATAAATAAATCTTATGATTTTCTGACTATTAATGTATTTATTATGCTTTATTATTATTCATACATGATGATAATGTGTTGTTTCTTTCACAACTAATTAATGCATTATTGTATATTTACTGGAATACAGTACAAAAAAAATACTGCATATTATATTAATTTAATTGTCATTGCAATTGTCAAAATAATGTCAAAATGCAATAAATAAGTGAAAATTAAGTAAATAAATACATCTTATGATTTTTGGAATTATGAATTAACGTATTCATCACCATACTTTATTATTATTTATACATCATTATATAAAATATATCATTATATAAAGTATACACAATACTTTTTATTTCTAGCTTTATAACTAATCATTACATTATTGTATTTTTACTGGAATCCAGTACAAAAAATATTGCATTACAGTAATGAGAATTTTGAATGGAAATGTCCTTAATTATTATCAAATATATATATATATATATATATATATATATATATATATATATATATATATATATATATATTTAATTTAATTTATAAATATAATTTATTTATTTACCTGATAACCCATGATTTCATTATTGCATTATTACTTGAAAAAATGGATTACAGTGAGAACAGTGAGAATTACGTGAAAATGTCATCAAAATAATGTCATGAAAAAGATTTTCTCTTGGCAGCAATAATTTCTTAGTACTTCTTTTGTGATGATATATGGACATGTTTCGTGAGATTCACTAAGACTTCCAGAAAATGTCTTTTGCGCGTTGGCTTGTGTAAGTGGCACTTGTTTGAAGGCTGTTTGGATGTTATTCCTGGACAGTGCTGTAGTTGAGCTGCAGTGCAGTGAAGGAAAGAATGAAGGTGTTTGATGTTCCTCTGATCACTATGGCAACACCTGCTCAGACTGGAGCTGGAGAGAGATATGAAGAGCTGGGATGTGTTCCGACCAGAATACTAGTGCACTATTTATTACTACACACACTGTTTTTTTTTTTTTTTTTTAGTTTTAATTTTTTAAGTTGTGAAAAAAGATTACTGAAGTGCATTTTACAAGAAAATACCATTTCAAAATTTCACATTTAATTCAACTTGACATTTCTTTGAAATTAATTGTGAAATTCAGTGAACCATACAAACCAACATTATTATTATTATTATTATTATTATTATTATTATTATTATTTTTGCAATGATAAATGTTTTTACGCTTAATTTTTAGTGAGCTGAATGCAGTTATTCTACATCTTTTAGATGTTTTATATAAAAATTTCTTAAGTTTTGACAGTCTGATCACATGCTGAGGTGAGATGTTGCTTATATTTTGGCTGATTTTGGTTCATTCATTGACCTGTTGACTTGACTTTTCATGCATAAAGTTCGCAAAAGAGATGCACAATATGCACACAATATGCACACTATTTTATTAAAACATATTAAAGCAGCACACAACAATGTTTTTAAGCAGTAGTGCACTTCACTGTGGTCACATGACCTCATTATCATTAAACTGCATGCAGTCATCTTGTCAGGAAAAAGGTTATTCTACATTTTTATTCCATTTTTTGTTTGTGTGTGTGTGTGTGTGTGTGTGTGTGTGTGTGTGTGTGTGTGTGTGTGTGTGTGTAAAAACGTCAGAAATGTTGACATTCTGATCACATGCAGAGGCGAGATGTTTATATTTTGGGTGATGATTGTACAAAGAAGAGATAAATTGTCTTATACTTTCCAAGTTCTATTGGAGGTAATTGCATGTCAATGCATTGCATACTGGCTTTATTGCACTAAATATTATTTATGCAACTGAATTGTGGAATTAACTTCATGCATATGTGTGTGATTCACAGATATTGTTAAGTTGAGTAAGGAGGCTGCATACAAACTCTATTGTTGTGAATTATTTATGCAGATGCAGTATGCTGTAGTTCAATAACAGCATATGAATGTACTGCTGACTTATGAACAGATCCAGACTGAATATGTGGATGTTTCAAGTGCATTTGAGGAGTAAAATCTGCATGTAAACATGGTAAAACGTGTGAAACGGAGCTGAAAGTGCAACACTAATTGGTAAAAGCATCATCAAATTAATCAAAACATTGCATAAACAAACACAAAAGCAGTGATGAATGTCTGCACAGACTCAAAGTACAAAAGGTAACCGCTATTAAACAGACGTGCGTGAAAACATAATCCATTATGATGCTGTATAGAGTTAACAGAATTAAAATAAATACCCAGCTCACAGGGAACGTTCTCATAACTTTCACTAATGTTTTTTGACATTTCTAAAAATATTAGGACCAAATGTTCCCAAAGTCATGTTTATGGAACGTTCTAATAACTTTAATCATTTCGATACGTTCTCATAATGTTGAGATACCGTTCTTAGAACAACATTCTCAAAATATCCTTGTGATGTTATTTGTACTTGATGTTCTAAGAAACGTTTCTGAAACCTTTAAGTAACATTCTAATCACAACAAGGAAACTGGAATTTTTTACATTCTTAGAATGTTACAAATAAACGTTCAAATAATGTTACATTTTAGGGGAAGTTGGTAGAATGTTGTCATAAACGTTTTTGTACTCTTTAAACAACATTATAATCGTAAAGCTATATATATATATATATATATATATATATATATATATATATATATAGATATATATATATATAGATATATAGATATATGTATTCTTAAAAAAATAAATGTTCAAATTAAATTTGATTGTTCTTAGAATATTAAAAATAAAAATTCAAATAACGTTATATTTTGGGTGAAAATAAAATTAGTAGAATGTTGTAACTAACGTTTCTGTAACTTTTAAATAACATTATAATCACAAAAACATTTGAACGTTTTTAGAATTTAAAAAATAATGTTCAAATAACATATTTTAGGGGATGTTGTAAGAAATGGTTTTGTAACTTTTAAATGCGATTATACTAGCGAAACTAGATATTTGAACATTCTCAGAATTAAAAAATAATAATAAAATAAATAAAAGTTCAAATTATTATTATTATTATTTTTTACATACTTAGGAACATTAAAGAAATAACCCTTTGAATAACATTATATTTCAATGTTAAAACAATGTCCCCGCAGCTTTTTTATAACCTGCATGTATTACCTCAGCAGTCATGAATTTACGCATGCGCAAAAACAAACGCCTGGAGCGTCGCATTTCCATACCTGCAAACCTTCAGTCGTGCTTCTCTCCTTGACAGCTTTGGAAACAATGAGCAGCGTGAATCCTAAATGAACTGACAGGATAGATTTAGCGTCCCGAAGAGGAGATACGCATCAGATATCATCATCATAACCATCAGCTCAATTACTGAGAGAGAAACGCAGCCCAAGGCAGAGAGATGCAGAGAATACAGTTACACAGGGAGCGAGGGATGGAGATGAGAGAGATAGAGGGAAACAGAGATGGAGAGACTGAGATGGAAAGATAACGGCCGGATTTTTCACTGTCCTATTTTCTTACACCTTTTCCTTGACCTTGAGCTGATGGTCTGACTGAAGCTCCTCTGATCTCGTGATGTTCACATGCATCATTCATCACTTCAGTCTGTTTACCTCAGAGAGCCTGGATACACGTGTTAGTCAGACGCTCCAGGTTTTATTCAGGCCAAGAACCACCCAGATAGAGCCGAAACCATGTCTGATTTTATATGGGTTTACAGGCATCAGTTCAAACTGACAACACAATAACAGACATAAAGACATTCATATAATGTTATCAGAGCCCCTCTGTGAGTTATGTATGGAAGCTTGTTTTCACCATGAAATAAAAATATAACAGTAAATGCAACTTTTTGCTCACAAATCAGAGCAAAAAAGATGCAAACTTGCAGCTGTGAGATATTAAGTCAGAATTGTGAGATAAAAGTCAATTACCTCGGAATAGCGATATATGTAAAATCAAAATGGCAAGACATAAAATTGGATTTGCATAATTGTAAATTGGAATTAAATTGGAATTCAGAATTGAGATAATATAAAATCAGAACTGCGAGACAAAATCGAATTCGCAAGATATAAACTCAGAATTGCGAGATGAAAAGACACAATTACCTTTTTTATTTTTGGTTTATGGCAGAAATAAAAAAGACAGAAATGCGAGATATAAATTCAGGATTTAAAGAAAAAATTTTAATTGCAAAATATAAACTCAGAATTGCAAGATAAAATTGGAATTGCGGAATTGTAAATTGGAATTGTGAAACATGAACTTGGAATTAAGAAATGTATACTTGAAATTGTGAAATATAAACTTGGAATTGCAAGACAAAATTGTGAGATATAAATCAGGATGGCAAGATTACGGCAAATGGCAATTAAAAATATATCATTGTGAAAAGTAAATTCGGGATTCTGAGGAAAAAAATAAGCAAGGTATAAACTTGCAATTGTAAGGGGAAAAAAAGTTCGGAATTATAATACAAAAAGTCACAAATATATTTTTAAATATTTATAATCTGTGGAAGGAATAAACTTCTGTAGTGAACAGTTGTGAAATAGAGTGAAAAATGTGTGTAGAAATTGTGATCAGAATTTCTGTTCAAATCAAAGACAAAACTTGAAAATAAAAGAGCTTTTGGTATAATTGACGAACTTTACACAGCTACTGAACTGAACTAATTCAAAATATTAATACAAACGATAATATCATCTCAATTAAACTAAAACAACACTGCACTGAACTAAATTGAGCTGAATGACAATTTTAGAGCTGCTTTACAGCTGAAATTGAGTTAGTTTAATCATTGATTGAATATTTACACATTAACGCTGTTATTTTACTGTAAACTAATCTGTATTACATAAAGTGCAATGCAAATAAATATGACTTGTCTTTTTGTGCATGCAAAGACAATGAGATGAAGAAAAAATGCATAATTTCAGTCCTTAGACAAAGACTGAACTTTAAAGAATTCAAATAAACCAAAACCTTCTGGAGAAGCTGTAGCTGTCTGGGATTTTTATTATTTTCCCTGTGTTCATGTTCTGAGCACCCGGCCTTATTTTAATCACCGAAACAGTTCATTAAAAGTTTGTTTCTGCGTTCAGATCCAGAAATGATTGCAGACAAATGTTTCCCACCTCACCGAACCCGCGCTCCGGATCACATCAAAAGTCAGCACTCCCAGCTATAAAAAATAAATCAACAAACATCTCAATAATTAATGCAAACCAATGAAAAGCCCGTATGTTGAGCTCCGCGTTCACAGCATGAATGTTCTTGTAGGAATGTTAAAGCCCTGAAGACTGAAGGAGAATACGAGAGAAAGCGGACTAAATATCTCTGATCTCTGTAATGAACAGCATTAATGTGAGCAGGTCAGCGAGAGGCCCTCATTAAAATTATAATATTACAACAGCTCTTAATAAAACAGACAAAATGAAAAATAATCAGAGCAACAGAGAAGAAGACTGTGTCTGTGCATCTTTCTCAAAGACATGAGGAGGAGTGTGTGTTTGTGTCTTTAAAGCACCATTCAGACACAATTCATTTTCTACTATATTAAACTACATGTACTGATTAAAACAAGTTTAGAACTGCTGTTTTTAATAAGGTCAGGCACATTTACACACTACAGTTTTTGAAATAAATTAATACTTTTATTCATCAAGGATGCATTAAATTGTTCAAAAGTGGCAGTAATGACATTTATAATGTTACAAAAGATTCCTGTTTCAAATAAATGCTGTTCTTTTGAACTTTCTATTCATCTGTGAATCCTGAAAAATAAAATGCATCACGGGTTCCACAAAAATATTGTGCAGCACAACTGTTTTCAACATTGATAATAATCAGAAATGTTCCTTGAGCAGCAAATCATCATATTAGAATGATTTCTGAAGATCATGTGACACTGAAGACTGCAGTAATGATGCTGAAAATACAGCTGCACATCACAGAAATAAATTACATTTTAACAGATATTCATACAGAAAACAGCTGTTTTACATTAGAATACTATTTCATAATTTTTACTGTATTTTTTGATCAAATAAATGCAGCCTCGGTGAGCAGAAGAGACTTCTTTCAAAAACATAAAAAAAAAATCTTGAACAGTTCTGTATATTCACTAAACACAGATCTGAGATTTTAAAAAGAAACGTCCAATTAATATCTAATTTTCTCTTAAAATCAAAAGAAAAATTACATTTCAAAGAAAAAATACATTCGTTTTATTTTATATGATTTTTGTTTTTGTTTTGTTGCATTGCGTTAATATACTAAAGAAAATCATCCTGTGTGGACACAATATAAATTCATTGTGCTTTATATATATTTCAATTTTTACTGGATTTTTGACCAATAACATGCAGTCTTGGTGAGCAGAAGAGACTTCTTTCAAAAGCTTATATAGGCTTATATAGAATGCTAATTATCATGATCACAACTTTAGAATATCACAAGCTACTTTTATTCATTTATTAGCACTTAAACAAATTATTCATCTGATAGAATTTCTAATCTTTAGAAACGCACTTTTCAAAAACGCTCACAAAATGGGAAAGGCACTCGTTTCATAATGTGATTATTAAATAATTTAATGAACTTAAATCTCAAAATAAACCCGGTATTGTGTATTATGAATATAGTTGGCTCTTGATGAATTGCTTTTGTTTCTTTTGAAATCATTCTACTTTTTCCTTCTTTAAACGTCTGTCTAAATATTGACAAGAATCTGTTCAAAATCACATCACATTCTGAAGCATTCATCACTCTGTAAATAGAACGTCAAGGCAAAGACATTGCATTGTGGGCTTTGATGTTAGGGTATTTCATGCATTCTGCAGAAACAGTATGAGCTGTATGTTACTCCAAACACATGTGTCTGAAAACAGCTGAATATTGCAGTGGAGTCTGTCGAATCGCTGCTTTTAGTTCCTCACCCCAACACTGTTTTCCTCCCTGAAGATGTGATACTGTACTCCGCTTCAGAAAACACACAGGGATGAGCCTTCAGAGCCTGGAAGACTCTAGAGAACATATTACCAGATATAAGCACCAGATATGAATATGATCCTCTCTAACGTTCACTTCACAATTAAGCTTTTTCATGAAGATCTGCAGGTGTAAACATGAATGAAGAAGATGCGCTGACGTCAAACTAAAATAAACATAAATTATAACCCCTTTTAAAGACCAAAAACTATAATCACTACACTTAAATTACTAATTAAAATAAAATTAACATATGAAAATTATAACTATTTAGAATATATATATAAACTATTAAGTGAAAAACTTAAATGAAAATGTTGTCTTGGCAACTAATTGAAATATTAGAAATATTTATATTTCTATAAAAAATACCAAAAAGTAATAAACGAGAAAAGTGTGTTGCAAAATTACTATAAATTAGAAACGACTACCTGACATAAAACTAAAATTGAAAAAACTCATTAATAAATATGACATTAGAAACATCAGAACGCATAAAATTACTAAACTAAACTGAAATAGAATGAAATACAAATATTAGATGAAAAACTAAATGAAATAAGGTACTAAAATTAATAAATTAAATATTTTAAAAACTAATAAATAAAAGAACATTCCTAAAAAAAAAAAAAAAACTAACTGAATTACTAAAATGACTAAAAAACATTCCTTAAAAAAAAAAATGTTTTAATGAATCATTGATAATTGTGCCTTCACTGCCATCCTCACTGAATAAAACTATTGATTTCTGTAAAAAAAAAAAAAAAAAAAAAAAAAATCAGTCAAGCTTTCTTTTATCTTACAAAAAAAATCAGCTTTCAGTTATGAATTTGAAACCAAAAAAAAAACAAAAAAAAAAAAAAAACTGGTTACTTTGCATTTTTTTACAATATTTTGTATAAAAAATGTGTAGTTCCCAAACTTTTAGCAGTTTTTCACTTTTAACATCTTCCTGCATATGAATATGACCCTCTCTATGCTGCATTCACAACATTCGCTTCACATTCACGGTTATTGATGAACACGTGCGTGTGACGAAGCGTGTTCAGATGTGATGTGAAGTCAGAACAGAGCAGAGTTCAGTCCGTGTCTCCAGTCAATAGAGATCGAGCTCCTGTGAAGCTCCACCGCAGACGCTGCTGCAGAACCCAGATCACACAGACACACACATCCTAAAGAGCGGCTCTCAAAAACCTAGAGAAGGGGGAAAATGATGAGCTGGAAGGAAATGGAGATGGAAGCAGCGATAGGATGTTAGAGGAGAAGGGAAATAGATGGGGAAGATAAGCAGCGGATGCTCTCGCTCTGCTTTCTTACTCCAATTTCCTGAGCGACCTCTTCAGCACCGTCTGGGTCTTCAGTGTAGCTGCTGCCTGTCGGGACAGATTCACTTTCTGACCACTGTTTGTTCACTGACCGGCTGCTGCGCTTTGCTCTCAAAAATGATGAGTGCTGCAGATCAGTTCTGTGTGTGAACTTATTCTCGGGGGGTATTTCTGTGTGCCAGTGACGTTATTGTTAATTCAAATTTAAAAACAACAAGAAACCATTTGTGTTAATTAAAATAAAATAATGCAAATATTAGTAATTAAATGCCACCTTGGCAGCTAACTGAAGTAAGTTTAAGTTGAAGTGATAAAATTGCTAATTTGAATGACTAAATAAATAAATATGGAAATAATTCTAAAAAACGAAAACTAATAAATATGAGAGAAGCATATATCCAAATGACCACAAACGAAATTAAATAGAATTTAAATAAAGTTGAAATTGAATGAAATATAAATAATAAAAGAAAAACTTAAACAAAATGAAAATTAGAAATTTTGGTAACTAACTAAAATATGTTTAAACTCTGTATTAAAAGTATTAAAAACGGTAATAAAAATAAATTAAAACAATATATAAACATTAAAAAAGCTAATAAATATGATAAAAACATGAACTTTCAAATAAATAAATAAATAAATAAAAGAAAAAAAGAAAAAGAAATAAACTAAACTGAATTGAAAAACCTGAAAGAGAGTGAAATATAAATATTAGATGAAAATTTTTAACTAAATGAGAAAATTAGAAATGTGGCTTTAGCAATAAATTAAAAGTGTAAGTACTAAAAAAACTGAAATGCATTGAATTAAATTAAAATAAAACTATTTAGTAATATTAAAAAATACAAAAACATAAAATTACTCAAAATAAAATTAATTAAAATGAAAACTGATAATATAAAAATAAAAAGCTAATTCAAGATATTAATGAAATATATAATAGCATATAAATTGTATTAAAAATATCTGCTGTACACCAGTGTGCAAGGACTGCAGCATTATTATTTTAATAATTAACTATTATTAAAGTGTGTTGAAAACTTACAATCATCAATATATTTACATAATGAGGCACCAAATTAATGCAGAATGTTATTTTCTCCAGTCCCAGTCCTCAACTTGGTCTAATTTCTTTCTTCATTTAGCACTTAATACCATAACTTCTATTTAAATCAATATGCTATGTGCATTGATTTATTTGACAAATAGTAATTTAAAAAAGATAATGTACACTTCGACAGACACTGTCACAAAATAAACCCTTTCAGGATGATAAAAGACGAGTCCCGATTGAGATTTCTGTACTCCGTCCCTCACTTCAGTTTCAGTCAGTTTATATGACATTAGAGCTTGTAAAAACCTTTTACTGTATGTTTCAAAAGCAGAGCTGAAGAAACTGATGCGATATTCAGGGCCCATTTTGGAAGCAGAACCATTTATTATCAAGTACAAGAATATCAAACAAACAGAGAGAAAGAGAAAAAAAAAAGACTCAGATTTGTCTCGGGTAACCTTGTTACGACAAATACACTTGACAGCAAAGATCTTCCCCCGGTGTTGAGTTTTAATATCTTATTCCTTACAATTTCAGATTGAAAACATGATCGTTCTGAAGTCTTAAAGGGATAGTTATCTCAAAAATGAAAATTTGCTGTTAAGTTACTCACCCTCAGGCTAGACAAGATGTAGGTAAAACAGTAAAGAAGATTTTTCGCTGAAACCATGCTCCTTGATGATTATAAAATGCATGTCAATAGCTACCCGCACTCTGAAAGTCAAAAAAGCACAAACAGGCAACACAAAATTAATCCCTGTGGCTCCTGATGATATATTGAGGTCTTATGAAGCGAAATGATCAGTATGTGCAAGAAACATTATCACCTGTAATCCAGAGCCTCAGGCGAACAGTCCAGAGTGTTGTCCGGTTCACGATTGAATCATTCTTTTGAAATGATTCTTTTCAGTGAACTAGTTGAACCAGTTCTCTAAATCAGACCGAATCATTTGAAACAGTCACTGAAGTCACTCAATCAAAACTCACTTTCAGACCCCTGACAGTCACTCAAATACCAGTGTATCTGATCTTATGATGAATGAACTGATTCAGCGATCCAGTTCCTCCAACAGTCACTGAACTGAGGAAACAGTTCGACTCTTATGATGAATGAACTGATTCAGCGATCCAGTTCCTCCAACAGTCACTGAACTGAGGAAACAGTTCGACTCGGACCGAAGACCAATGAGCCGCTGATATGCGCATGCATGAACCGAACACTTGATTAAAGGGGCCCAAATTAATGTTTTTATGTTTTCTCATGGTTTATGTAAAAATGTGAGCTGATGAAGACTAGTTTATTCACTTTAAGTGCTTTAGACATGTAAAACATCCATGTTTCACATCATTACTGGGTGCTTTAATAATATGATTGCGCATTTGTTACATCATTGTGTGATTACATAAACAAACTAGTGAATTGAACCAGTTAATTGAAACGAGCTGTCCAAAAGAATCAGTTCATGGAAAAGAATCGTATTTCCCCATTTGCCTGAGGCTCTGGATTACAGGTAATAATATTGTAAATAATGTTCTGTTTCTTGTACAGACCGATCATTTCGCTTCATAAAACCTCAATATATCATCAGGAGCCACAGGGATTAATTTCGTGTTGCCTGTATATTCTTTTTTTTTTTTTTTTTACTCTGAAAGTGTCAGTAGCCATTGACTTGCATTTTATGAATCACCGAGAATCCCACTTTGTGTTCTACACTGTTCTACTGGAGAAACAAACTCTTGTATAGCCTGAGTGTGAGTAACTTAATAGTGAATTTGTATTTTTAGGTGCACTATCCCTTAGGGATGAAAAGGTTAGTTCACCCCAAAATGAAAATTCTGTCATTAATTACTCACCCTCATGTCGTTCCAAACCCGTAGGACCTTTGTTTATCTTCGGAACACATATTAAGATATTTCCGAGAGCTCTCAGACCCTACATAGACAGCCACACAACTGTTATGTTCCCAGACCCGGAAACGTAGTAAGGACATCGTTAAAACAGTCCATGTGACATCAGTGGCTCAACTTCAGTGTTGCAAAGCTACGAGAATACTTTTTGTTTGCAAATAAAACAAAAATAACAACTTTACTCAACAATTCTTCTCCCCCGAGTTATGTCTTCTGCCATTTTGGAGAGTATCACAATCCATACATATGCTTCCCTGAAACGTAAACAACACTGATTACGTTGACAATGTTAATTGCTCGCGCCTTCCCCCTTCGAACGTAAACAACGCTGATTCCGTTGATTAAGTTCTTTGGTACTCTCCAAAATCGCAGAAGATGTAACTCGGGAGAAGAATTGTTGAATAACATCATTATTTTTGTTTTATTTGCGCACAAATAAGACATTTGTTTTCTCAATATTCTCACAGCTTCGCAAAACTGAAGTTGAGTTTCTGGTGGTCTCTGGGTCTGGGAACATACTGTCGATGGGAGGGTCAGAGAGCTCTCAGATTTCATTGAATATATCTTAATTTGTGTTCTGAAGATGAACGAAGAGTTTTGAACGACACAAGAGTGAGTACTTAATGACAGAATTTTAATTTTGGGGTGAACTAACCCTTTAAGAGGCGTGTCCATGGGGGAGTGGTTTGTTTGATGCATCAGCTGTCAATCAGCCCCCCGGCTGGGCTGTGGTTGGCTAATTCCAGCTACTCCCACTACTGCCAGTTAAAAGTACGTCCAATGAGCTGATAGAAGTTCCGATTGTGTTGGCGCAAATACGAGCGCAGCTGTCGCAGCACAGTGCTGTTAACGGGTGGATGCGGCCGTCCTTTGGACTCGTGCAGGCATCGCTCATGGCCATCGCTGCGAATGCAGTAGAAGCCTTTGGTCTGGTTAAAATAGAAGTTGGACGCCACGATCCGCGGCGGCAGATGCAAGAAGCGTTCGACTCTCTGGAGCTCCGGTAAGGGGTTGTGGATCAGCGTATCCCCGTCCACAATGTGGATCTGCTCCAGAGGAAAGTGCTGAAGCCAGTTCCTCATGTGGATGTCATAAAGACTGCGCTGGATGGCTTTGTAGCGTGTGTTTAGAGCGCCGTTCTTGACTAGCATGTTCTCGATGGCCTGTACGGGTTTGTGGTTCTCCAAGCGATTGAAGTAGACTTGCGTATAGTCCGATATGACTCTCTCCGTCGGGTCTCTCAAGATCAGCAAGAGTCTGATGGAAGGGTTCATGGTGTGGATCCGCGCAGGTGCCACTGGAGACGTGAAATACCCTGGCGTCTTTTCCACGGTGATCTGATTTGGGTACGAATAGGGCATTTGGTCCCGGTACCATTCGAAGCCTTTGGCATAGTTCTCATCCCAGTCAAAGAAGTGAACTTCGGTAGCCGCCGCTGCTACTTCGGGATGGATATCCAGCATTTCCAGCAACGCTCTGGTGCCTCCTTTTCGCACGCCGATGATGATGCTGTGCGGCGCATGTTTGCTGGTTCCTGGAGGAGGAACTAAAGAAGGGCCAACTGTACCGTTGCCCAGATCTCCCGGGGTTGGCGTCGAGCCGCCAGGCCACACTTGGATGTACTCCGGCGGGGCGGCGTATGTCCGGAGCGCCAGGAACAAAACATAGCTCAGAAGATTAGCCATGGAGAGCGTGAGAAGAGATAGAGGAGATGATTGGCGGCGGTCAGTGTTGAAGGAGTTTCACAAACTCAAGCTGGAAGAGCTCAAGGACGAGGCAAAGCCACCGGTCCACAACGCATCTGGAGAACACAAGAGAAAAGAAGGAGTGATCAGTGTACTTGATTCACTATTCAGATTAACTCTTTGCCCGCCAGCGTTTTCGAAAAAAGTTGCCAGCCACCACCAGTGTTTTTTGCTGATTTTCACTAAAAGATCAGAACCTCTACTTTCAAAAATAAATAAATATTGTCAAATACCACATCTAGATCATATTCAGTAATATAATCAAACCAAAGATGCACTCCTAAAGCTCACACAGTCCTTTGCCAATATCTAGAACGACATTTCACTCTGAAACATTACGGCAGTTTTTTTTATTTATATGCGGTTAGTGTTGATGATCGCATTATTTTTCATATGCATATGCTTACATATGAGATCGCTCGTTTCTGCTGCTTCCTTGTTTGTGTTTCTGATCGAGGGATTCTAGACTCATTCAGGAGATGCGTAATAGCGCCCCGAGTGTATAACAGTGAAAACACGAAAACCCGGAAAATTCCGTGTTTGGCAGGGAAAGAGTTAAAGAGTGTATTAAAAGTCGCCAAACTTTCCCTTTTCCCTTTTTGATGAAGCAAATATTGTTGATCCCATTTCCACCAAGTGATGTTATTGATAACTAATAAGAAAACTAAACATATTAAAAGTCATTTTTAAAAAAGCTTAAATAAATTCAAATATTCATTTTAAATGATGCCTGGTGTAACTAATTAAAATAAGCTGAAGTACTAAAATGACTAATTGAAATAAAATCAAAATAAATTATAAATAATTTTAAAACTAATAAACATAAAAGCACAGAAAATTATTAACTAAAATATTAAATTAAATTGAATTGAAATAAAGCTGAAATAAAATAATTTATAGCTATATATTACATGGAAAACTTGAAATGTTGCCTTGGTAACGAACTGAAGTAAGTTTAAGTCCTAGATTTTTAATTGAAATAAAACTAAAATTAAATTCTAACTATATAAATATTTGTAGAAACTAATAATCATGACAAAAGCACATAATAAAGTGACTAAAATGTAACGGAATTGATATGAAGCTGAATAAAATAAAGAATAAAATAGTAGATGAAAGACTTAAAATATAAAAATTTAAAATGTTTCGGCAATGAATTAAAATAAATAAATTGTAAGTACTAAATCCAGAAATTAAATAAAAATAAAGCTATATAAAATATTAACTAAATAATCAATAAAACTACAAATAAAATCAAAACTAAAAATGTAAATGTAAAAATAAATGCTAATTCATATATAGTTTTTATTATTTTTATTTCAGTTTTTTTTTTTTTTTTTTAGTTTAATATAATAATCCTGTGCTAAATCACAATGAAGTTTGTTGGTGATTTTTACACCATTTCTGAATTTCCCAATGAAACCTTTTTTTTTTCCTCTTTGTTTTTCAATCTCATCCCAGGCTGCTGATCCACAATAAATAGCATAAATTATCTAAAGACCCTTCTGAGAAAATAAATAACTGTGATTCCTCCAAATATTTCATAAATCCATGCCAGTTAAACTGGTTTTATGTGTGGCCAGACACTGCACGCAATATTATTGAATTCCAGTCAAAATGGGTGCTAAAAAAACCTCTGAACACAGCATCCAATTTGATTTTATAGAAAGTGTTGCTGTGTTTATAAAAATGCATTGCATTTCTACTCAGGAAAAACACTTGGCACAAAATTACCCAGCAATCCACAGTGTTACCTTGAATTCAATCCCCTGCCGTCCTTTCTCAGGTCACATTTAAACCTACACGGCTGATAACAAAGCACTAACAATACAATACTAACTGTGCAGCAGTGGAGACGTGTTTCTGTTCACTAAAGGTGATTCTTTTATCGCTTCAGCAGATTTAAAGAAGAGCCAAGGCCAAAGTCGCAGCCAACGAGAGCGGAAAGATCCTCGCTGATTGAGTTCAAGGGATCCTCAAGTATCCCATGCAAATGTGTGAATTCTCAAACATCTCCTGACCTTTACGCTTCATCAAATTCCCGAGCGGAGAAAACAGAGACACAGTTAACAGAGCCTCTTACTCAGACCAAACAGAGGAGCCTCCAGTCACAATATTCCTCCAGTTAAAGGTCACTTCGGTGGCATTTACCGCCGCTCTCCAAACTGATTAAAGTGTATAACTCTATTACAGATTACAGCCATCTGCACGCTTTCATGAGACACCATTACATGACTTGATTTCAGCTCTCAGAACACTTTATCCAAACTCCACTCGCTCCAGTCAAGTAGATATTCATCACATATGAATCATTACGTTTATTACGATTAGCCACTTCTTGGCCGGTCACGCTGGTTTCCTCTCAAGGGCTGAAATGTGACCTGCAAGAAAACCCTTAGTGAGAACTACAAACAAGGGCTTTCTAGGGCCCTAGGATTTTTTTGTTCTTTGATTATACATCTTTATTGCAGTATCACAACATTTTTTTGAACTCTTAATTTAAACTGTAAGCATGTTGCTCAGCACTTTGGCCAAAAAATGTATGGAAATGATCCAATTTCATTTGATTACATATTAAACGATTAATTCAATTGTGACAGTTTTATGCATTAATTTGGTTCCTACCATTTTTGATAAGACATGTATTCAATCATAAAACACAGAATCCAGAGAAATTAAAACGGACAACACAGAATTTATGAAAATAAATAAATAAATAAATATAACATTTCATAGGGCCATATTATTGTTAAAATTGTAATAAATTATTAAATAGTTAAGGTTTTGTGAATTTAACTTAATAGCATTCCTTATTAATGAAAAATAAAATCTAAATAAATGGAACTATTAAAAATGGAAACTAGAAAAAAAAATTAAACAGAAAACATCGTAATTGGAAAAAAAAATCAAATGGAATTAAAAAAATATATATAATCTTTAATACATTTTTAAATGCAATTTTTTTATGAATTCAATTTATTTAACATCCTTTTTTATTATTAAAATTTATTTAAACAGTAAGTAAAAAAAAAAAAAATAAAAAAAAAATAAAAAGGAATCCAGAAAAATGTAAACAGAAAACATGAAATTTGGGGGAGAAAAAAAATAGAACATTTCATAAAGCCCTATTGCTGTTAAAAAATTTATTAAAAAAAATAAATAAATAAAGTTTTATGAATAACAATTGATCAGACATCATACTTTTTGATTAGTAAAATTTTATTAAACATAATTAATTTTTGTTAAAATTTTAATAAATTATTAAATAGTTCAAGTTTTATGAATATAACTGATTAAACATCCCTTCTGATTATTAAAATTTAATTAAACCATTAAAAAATGGAATTTAGAAAAATTAAGCAGAAAACATCAAAATAGGCAAAAAATTTAATTAAATTTAGATAAAAAGCACAATTATTGTTAAAATTTTAATGAAACATTAAATTGTTAAAGTTTTATTAATTTAACTGATAGACAGCCTTCTTGATTATTACAATTTATTTCAATGGAATTAAAAAACAGAATCCAGAGAATAATAAAACAGAAAACATGGATTTAAAAAAAAAAAAAAAAAATGAAATGGAATTTTGGTGAAAATAAAACCGTTTTTATAGGTTTTTAGCTTTAGGGCTTTGATTCAGCCTCCTGTGCAGAAGCTGAACTGTATGACAGTGAAAACTATATTTTCCCTCTTCCACCACCACAAACTGCTTCCCATTTCTCTCTCGCTCTTATTCACATCTTCTTCCCGTGAGCTCAGAAAGTGACACTCCGGCTCACAGCAGCGCTGCACGCAACAAAACCTCTGAAACCAGTGATCGCAAGCCCTGGAGGACTCGGGTATTTTGTGTGCGGTACAGAAGTGTGTGGTTCCCCCCAAAATATATCTCAACACTTAAAAATGTCTGAATATCATTGCATTAGATAACAAATGCTAAAGCAAGTGACCTATGCAAACAGCAATCCAGAGTTTCTTTGCAATAACATTTCTTTCAAGTCCACACTAGGGATTTACCTTCACTTTCAATCTAAATGCATTTCCAGAGAATGCATGAACTGATAGAAGCTTAATGCAATGCAAGTTGCTTTGGATAAAAGCGTCTGCCAAATGCATATGTGTAAATGTACATTATAAAAGTATGAGACTGACTGTATGGACTACTGTATGCTTAATATTACTGAACTGTGGTTACAACCAATACTGAGCAGGTCTGAGAAAAAAGAGAAAAAAAACATCACAAGCCTTCTGTCATGTAATAGTCAGAAGTATATAAATAAAATTCATAGCTAAAAAAAAATTAAAAAAAAAATTCACAAGCTGACGATCATATTATATTACATACAGTATGTAATAAATAAAATTAATACCTGAATAGATAAATAAATATATAAAATAAAATAGCCAAAAAATTAAAAGCTTCCTATCCTGTTACAGTCAGAAGTATATAATAAATAAAACTCATAATAAATAACTACAATTAAATGTAAAAATTAAAAGCTTACTATCATGTTACAGTTAGAATTATTTAATAAATAAAATGCATAGCCCCCTGCCTAAATAAAATAAAATAATAAAATAAAATAAGATAAGATAAAAGCTGACTGTCATGTCAGAAGTTTTTAATTTTTTATTATTACTTTAATTTTATTTTAAGTATGAATTATTTTTGTCATATATATATATATATATATATATATATATATATATATATATATATGACAAAAATAATTTATCAAAAATAGATAGATACATACATATATGTATATATGTATGTATATATATATATATACACACACACACACATATATATATATATATATATTTATTTATTTATTTATTTTACAAACATTCAAACAAATAACATCATAACCTGACTGTCACTTTTGAATATTCAGTCAAAAAAGCAAGCTATTTGTTAATAAAATCATTCTTTTGGACAGATAAAATTGTGTCTGAAGAAGCGTCTGCAGTGTCAGAAAAAGAAAGCGTCTGTCAGCTGAAGCCACTGACCGCTCGCAGTGCAGACACTTTAGATGATTATAATGGAGGCAATTTAGCTCTGACAGTCAGTCCACAACAGACTCAGAGTCTCTGAGAACCACTGCTGTCTACAGTATTTCAGACCAAACAAAAGTGTGCTTTCCGCTATCTTCTACACAAAAACTGCCAAAGAATCAATAAAATCCAACACTTGTCTCTTACTAATTTTGATCTGCTGATTCCAAAGGCTTCGTATTCAACATTAATACACACAGTTTGACTTCTAATACAATTACATTTCCATATATCCGCTGTTAAACATGCATTACAGTCCTAAAATAGCAGGATTTCTGCTCTCTGCTTCTGTCAGCTGCATCTATTTACAGAAGCAGTATGTTGGCAGATGATATATTCCTCTGTCTGCGCACACTATGGGTCTCTATCTAAAGTTTAGTGATAAATGCACATGCACACTAGTGTGTTGAGCTCCAGGTCTCTCCACGGGACACAAAGCGCCGCTAATTACCCAAAGCGCCTGTTTCTGCGTCTCATTCTTATTCTGGGTCTCCGTCTTTCTTCAAGACGAGATGGAAACAGCAGGCAGCGTGATGCTTAGCACAGCCTCATTTGAGAGGGATTAGCATAAAACAATAATTAATCCAATGAAGCCTGATAATACAGTGCTCTTTTCCCACAGTATCACAACTGTTTTTACAGCTGATAACGAGGTTTTGGTGCGAACTGAGGTGAAACATCACAGCTCTCACACTCGAGCTTGACTCAGGTGAGGAAGACATGACGTCTGATGGGAATCCACCCCGCTATTGGTTTAGTCATTTTAAAGATTGTGCACTCTTAGTGGTTTTCTTTGCTGGGACTGATTGTTCCATGAATAACCTTTAACATCCCATGAATCTTTCCACTGCACAAAAGGTTCTTTATAGTGAAAAATAGGTCTTTGTATGAATAAAATGTTCTTCATGGTAAGAAAAAGAGGTTGTTTTAAGAAATGATCAGCTAAAGATTCTTTGGGGAAACAAAAATGGCTCATTTTGTGAGCTTGGAATCAATTCCAGTGGATGAATGTATGGATGGATGGGAAAACACTGGGAATCAAGAATCAGTTCCAAAGGTTCAAACTGATTCCATCATAAAGAGTCAACTCCTCTGAGTTGCTTGCTAATAGGGGATTTAGACGGTGAAATTTTCTTCACACTGAGAAAAAATTATTCTTTTAAGAACTGTTCAGGAAAAGTTCTTTGGAGAATCAAAAAGGGTTCTTCTTGAGGCTGGGAATCAATTCCAAAAAGAATCAATTCCGAGGCACTGGGAATCAAGAATCAATTTCACAGGCCAGAATTGATTCCATCAAAGGAAACTGACTCCTCTGAGTCACTCGCTAAAAGTGATGAGACGTTTTCAGATGATTAAAATGTTCTGCACACCGAGAAAAAAATTGATCACTGAAAGGTTCTTTTGGTAACCAAAAATGGTTCTTCTTAGGGCTTTGAATCAATTCCAAAAAGAATCGATTTTGAGGTATTGGGGAGCAAGAATCGATTCCAAAGGTTGGAATCAATTCCATCAAAGTGAATCGACTCTTTTGAGTTGCTCCCTAATATTGATGGGAAGTCCTGGGGGGAAAAAGGTTTTTAGATTATTTAAATGTTCTTCATACAAAACAAACAAACAAACAAACAAAAAAACAATAGGTCTTTTAAGAACTGATCACTGAGGGTCCTTTTTGGAAGCAAAAACAGGAATCAATCCCATCAAAGTGAATCGATTCACTTTGAGTCACTTGCTAATAGTGATGAGACACTTAATTTTAAAAAATCTTTTTTTTTTTTTTTGATTGTTTAAATGTTCTTTACAACAAGAAAGGAAAAAAAATGGGTCCTTTTAGGAATTGTTGACTTACAAGATTCTTTGGGGAACCAAAATGGCTCTTTTTAGGGTTGGGGACTGATTCCAAAAAGAATCGATTCCAAAGGCTGGAAATGACTCCATCAAAGGGAAACATTTTTCACACCAAGAATCAAAACGGTTCTTTTAAGAACTGACCACTGAACGGTTCTTTTATGAACCAAAAATAATTCTTCTTTGGGTTGAGAATCAACATCAAAAAGAATCGATTCAAAGGCTGGAATTGATTCCATAAAAGAAAATCGACTCTTCTAAGTTGCTCGCTAAAAGTCCAGGGAGAAAAGGGTTTTTTAGATTATCTTTAAAGGCAGTAAGGCTTCATATCACAGTCACAGTGAGATTAGTGAACAAGTTACTCCAAACTTTAAAAAAAAAAAACCTTTGAAAAGAACAACGGTTCTTGAATTGATTATTACAAATAAAGAGTGTGAAGAAAGTCAAAGGAAAGCAGATGCTGATCAGTCATTTTATTCCAAACTGAGCACTTCTCGATTCCTAACTCGACCGGTGTGTTTACTGCGGTGGAGTCAGTGTTAAAAGTGTGTTCACTCTCACATAAGCTGTAAACCATTCGATTGCTTCAGCCGTGTGAGAAGCAGCTGAGGGACGCCGGCGGTAGATTATCCACCCGCTGGAGTCTGGCCTGTCTGCAGTGATGCAGTGAACTAATCCTGATCAGAAGGGATGATGGGATATCCTCTCGCGGGTCAGGCCTCTGTGAAATCAATCCTCACATGTACTCGCTCGCTTTGTCTTTCTAAAGCCCCTTCTCCTCTCTGCTCCCTGTTTACTCGTGCACTCTTTCTGTACTTCACACTAACAGAGCGGCTCTCATGCTTTCTCTTTTTCATAACGTTTCTGTTCATATTTTGAGGTCACATTTCAACTAAAAACAATATGATAAAAAATGTTAAATACTTAAAAGATATTTTTTGCACAAAAAATAAGCCATTGATTGGAAGTTAAACTGACACACACACACACACACACACACACACACACACACACACACACACATATATACTGTACTTGAACTTGAAAACAGAAATACAGAAATTGGACATATTTTGAGATCACATTTCAACTAAAAAAAAAAGAACATTATTAAATAAAAAAATATATAATAATAATTGCCCTAAAAATTAAGCATTTGAGGTCACATTTCAACTACAAACAAAGGAAAGAAAATGATTAAATAATAAAATTCATTAAAAATTATTGAACAAAAATGAAACCTAATTTGGAGCAAAACTAAATTAACTAAATAACTAAATTAACTAATTAAACTAATTAAATCCACCAGAAATTAAATGATATATACGCATGATATCATTAAATGTCTGATATATATATATATATATATATATATACACACACACACACACACACACACACACACACACACATAAATATATATATATATATATATATATATATATATATATATATATATATATATATATATATATATATATATGTGTGTATGTATACATATATATATATATATTTATGTGTGTGTGTGTGTGTGTGTGTGTGTGTATATATAAGTATATATAATTAAATTGTCAGTTTAACTTCCAATCAATGGCTTAATTTTTGTGCAAAAAAATATCTTTTCAGTATTTAACATTTTACTTAAACATTAACATTATACATATATACATTTTGAAAACAGACGTGGGACATATTTTGAGGTCATTTTCAATTGAAAACATAAGAAAGAAAATTATGAAATAATATAAAAAAAAATATATATATATATTCATAATTTAATTTGTACTTTTTTTTTCATGGGGTCTGTTGGCTTTTATTGAAGGGGGGGGGTGGTTGTTAAAATGTATGAATTTTTTTTTTTTTTTTTTTTGAAGTGTAAAATAATGTTACAATGCAAGTGATAAAAGCCAACAAAAACTAAATAAATAAAGTGACTGAAACTTTTTTTCAGGCTGCGTCATATGCCTTTAACCATCGCTTTATTTAAATATTGGAGACTGATAGTCTTTTAAGGGAAGACAATGTTTTAGAACACTATTGCCAGCTTGCATACTTTTTAAAGCTTTTTTTAATCTATGAAATATAACTGATATATTTTGCAATGCTTGACAGTTTTTCGTGCAGATAATCAACCATCTACAGAACTCTTCAGTGCATGCGCTTTTAATCTTGCAACAGCGAGCAACTTGAGAACTGTAATCCCTGTAGGCTGCAATTCATATTCTTTATGCAAGAAAAAAAATAGCATCTCACTTCTTTGATTTTGGGGTGAATATGACTCGGACCCGTTCTTGACAGGCGCTGTGAGATTCTCACACTTTTGTGCTCTGTTCTCTGTCTTTCTGGACAGTTGTAGTTCACACTTTCACAGCCTTCAAACGCTTCCCATGGTGCATCTGTGTTTCTCTCTTTCTCTCCCGTTTCTCTGATCACATCAGCGCAGAAGGCCAGTTAAACGTCTCACTCATAACACAAATATCTGACCGCATGAAACCATCATTGCAACAATTCACAGCTCACCTTGAAACAGACCGATAAAAAGCGTATCCTGAGAGAAGCTGCCGCAAGGTCTGTGTGATGCAGCTCAAGTGTTTGGAGGTTTCCTGCGAGAGAACTGCACCCATGTTGGTTCGTTTGAGGAAGAAAACAGTGCTTTGGGGAAACAGGCTTTCAACCAATCCCTTAAGATTCCTCTACAGAGGCTGAAGGGCTTTTCAGGACAGAGACTAAACCTCTGCTTCAAAACCAAGAGAACTTCCTCACAATAAACACCACAGAAAACTCTCAGAGTTCAAGGGAGACTCAAATTACTCTTGACTCCAAGTCGGATATGAATATAGAGTAAAATAGTTCATTTGAAATTAGATTAAGACGAGACCAGGTGAATAGAAAAAAAAAAAAAAACTAACTTAACTAGATTCCACCATACCACTGATTGATTAAAATTTATAAGTGCAAACATTTTTTTTTTTTTTTTATTACACCTGAAAATCAGGCATTATCTAATTAAACATGCACTAATTTGTATACATTAGCAGAACAGAAATCTAAACATTGGATAAATCCAAGTTCAGAATTCTTTGTTGACATACAAGAGTAAAAGGTTTTTACAAAAATGTTGCTATCTCTTTTTTATTATGGAAGCCCATTCTGCCAGTGAACAAAAAATTAAAACAAGGTAATTGTGGCGTTTTATCTAAAAGCAATTCTGACTTTTGTGATATAAACTGTGATATAAACTATATTTATAAAATATATAAATTGCATGTTATAAAGTCAGAATTGCATGCTTATATCTCACAATTTTTACATTATTTCTCAGGATACGTTTCACAATACTTTAAAAAAAAAAAAAAAACAAGGTACTTGCGAGTTTATATCTCACAATTCTGACTTTTTTTCTATGTTCAGAATGGCAAAATTTTCAGTGGCAGAATTGAGATTTCATAGGAAATATTCAAAAGGCAAAATGCAAAAGGCAAAAGGCAAAAAAAAAATAAAATAAAATAAAATATATATATATATATATATATATATATATATATATATATATATATATATATATATTCATATTTGGACCATGTTTTTGGAAATGTAAATTATATATGAACAAACCCCCTCAGTAAAAACCTTGAGAATATAGATTTGCAAAAAAATAAGAAATAAAAATAAATAATAATAATAATAATAATAATAATAATAATAAAGTGCATAGAAGTGCATTTTGGATATTTTCTTTCCACTAGTCTGAAATAACACATTATAAAAAGCCAAAAAGCCCAACATTTTACATTTTCCAATCCATGAAAAAAAATTATACAATAATTGTTATACCTGTAGTGTCTTGACTTAAATTTTGTGTGTGTGTGTGTGTGTGTGTGTGTGCGCGCGCGTGTGTATGTGTGTATTAAATGAAATACAAGCATATTTATACCCGACATGTCTCTCACCCATTTTCTGTTATCAACAGTGTCGGGGAAAGTAACTTTTTAAAAGTAACACATTACAATATTGCATTACTCCCTAAACAAGTAACTAATTGTGTTACATACTTTTTAAGGAAAGTAATTCATAACATTACTTTTGAGTTACTTTTTAAATCTGAGCAGGGCTTGCTTGTTTGTTTTTAATATAAAAAAGTTATTTTGCAAATGTAAATACCTTTCACAACAAAAGTGAAATGAAAGGAAATTTTAACTACATAACATCTTGTTATTACGAGAAAAGATGTTATTAAAACGAAATAACATCTCGTTATTATGACATAATTGAGTCAAAAAAATAATATGTGTGTGGCAGCAATGAGTCACCGTAATAAATGATATTTGTCTTATTTAACATATTTAATTATTGCAGGTTTGTATAGTATTCTGAGTTTGCATTTGGCTGTTTTATCACAATGCATTTACAAGAAATCCAGAAGAGATGCTGCTTTTTAGCTGATGCTAAGATATTGATAAGATAACAAAAAAAATCTGAATAAATATAAATACACCCTCTAAAAACATATGTTTGCCTCAAGAACAACAAAAAAGTAATGCATCATCAAAAATAAAATCATCATCAAAAAATTGTAATTTTCACTGGCATTAGTGCAGCCTTTCATTGCTCATATGGTCAGTGTAGCCACACACAAACAGGTCTTTTCCTTTACTAAAACACACATAAAATAACAAATAATTTCAACATTTATTCTCCTTATCCAGTCCTATGCAATGCATGCTGGGAACTAGAAATCCACTGCCCAATTTTCAGTTACAAAGAACATTTTAATTCAAGTTACTAATTAAAAAAAAAACATTTAAATTTAAATTACACACAATATTAAATTGATGTAATGATCAACATTTTGTCAACACAACTCATAAAAATTATGTTTGCAACTTAAAAAGCTTATTTATATCAATAAATGCAATTATTTAAGTTTTGGTAATATTTCCTCTGAATTCCTTCTTAAAGTGCATTACACACAAACACTGAATAAATTACATACATGAATTATAATTACATTAAACAACTAAAAACGACTTTTTTCAGTACTGAATGAAATATAATCATATTTATATTCTCTTTCATGGAATATTTTCATTATTGCAGTGCATTCTGGATTGGTAAACTACTTCTGACTTTGCAATAGACGTATTTCATCAGGATGTAGCTAATCTAACAATGCATCTGAGCACAAAAACACACTGCATGCATAAAAACTGGCCTTAAAGGTCATTTAAAACATTAAAAGTCACCATGAAATTGTTTCTTTGTTATCTGTTAGTGTTAAAGACATCGAAATTTGTCAAAGTTGGTCTTGATTTCAACAGACGGTTGATTTTAGGATGCAGTTAATCTAGCAACATAATCTTAATAAGCATAAAAATAACTAGTATTTTAGTATCAATATAGATTCACCATATCATAAATGGCATAATGGAGAGTAGAGCAAAGTGCAAGCAATGCTGAGATCATGGGTATGCATGCATTTAATGATAAGATATAGCTTGAAAGTCACTTTGAACACAATTATTTGCTAAATGCATCAATGAAAATTGTGTTAATCCAACATATTGTAAATGCAGCATACAGTTTGGCTCTAAACAGGTTTTTTTCTACTTTTTGCAACAGTCTTCGTGTTGCAAGCGTGCATTTGATGTCTGAAAATTGCAGTTGCAACAACAAACAGTGCAGCGACTCAAACTGTGTACAGGAGCAAACTGAAATCTTTTTACAGGAAAAAGCTCCACTTGGGCGGCAAACCTGCCAAATGAATTTGCATTTTTTATTAGGCTTTGCATTATTTTTCAGCAGCTCATGTAATTGGTTTTCCTCTGCTGAAATGGTTTGAGGGCGAATATAAAATACAGCTGTGTTGAAAATAGCATTTTTCATTTGAATTGCAAACTGTCTATTCTGGATTGCTACACTCAGGAGGGACCAAACGTATTAAAGTGTATGTGTGTGTGTGTGTGTGTGTGTGTGTGTGTGTGTGTGTGTGTGTGTGTGTGTGTGTGTGTGTGTGTGTGTGAAGAACGTGAGACCTGTTAGCAAGCTTCATCTCCAGACGCTCTGTAATTCCCATTGTGACACCCCCAGGTGACGAGAAGTTCAAGCCAAAATATTACATTTAAATGCACCCAAAAAGATTTATGCACCTGCCGAGACAATATATGTGCATCTATATGCTGCACATATGAAACAAATCAATTACTGTTGCATTCGGAGAAAGAGCGAGCGACGTGTCAGAACAATACAAAGAGTGCGTCATTTCATAAAAGCAGTTATCAGGCTCACGTGGGCAATAACACATTTAAAAAAGAAGAAATGCACAAGAGATGTGCGAGCAATAAGGCTCTGGATGAGTCTGCGAGCGCTGATGAAGAATCAGGCAGGTACAGTATGAGCCAGGAAATGTGTGAAAGTTAGCGATGGTGAAAAGAGACGGATATTCAGCTATTTTGGGAATAAGTGAGTAAAAAGACACGGGATCCAATCCCGCTGCCTGCATTAAATGGAGAAAGACAGAGAAAAGAAAGGAAAGGACAGGAGATGAGATGAGATTCATCAGGCTTGTTAAACTGTTTTGTGGCTTTAAAGGCATCGAAATAGACCTCAGTTAACTTCATTCATCTTCCTGGTCTTACTGAAATTTATTAATTCATGTTATAATAAAAAAAAAAAAAAAAAAAAAAAAAAAAATTTCCAATGTCCAAAAAGTAGTCTTGATGTACGTCACTCGGAAATACGTCAAAGTAAGGCTTTAAAGATTTGTGCATTAAAATTTGTGCATTTAAAATTAAATAAAAGCAAATTAATATCTACAGCAAAAGATGTTGATAGATAATAAAAAGGGAAAAATATGTTATGATGGTTTATTGCTACTTTAAAATTATGTATTAAAAAAAAATACTAAATACTATATTTATTACTGACCATGAAATAGTATTTAGCATTTTGCATATTATTATTATTTTTATTATTATTATTATTATTATTATTATTTTAAAATCAGGGTCCAAAATTATTATTTTTTAATTTTTAATTTTTTTATTTATTTTTTTTTTATTTTTTTTGCCACAGCTACCAATGGAAGATTAATTCTGCCATTCTAAGAAAAAAAAAAAAAAAAGACTAAATATTAAGTCATAAATATCTTATACTGCCCATGAAACTATTTTTGTCCTTGGAACAAATGATTTTTTTTTTAAATGGTTTACTTTTTCAGTTGTTAATTTTGAACCCTGCTTGTAATGTTCCTAATGGGTTCAAGCCGTACTCTGCTCCTCGTTACGGTTTCTGAAGACATTAGCTGCTGTGTTTATCACTAGAGCTGATCACGAGGGCTGCTCTGTTAATTAAGCAGACGTTCAAACCTCCCTCTGTGTCTCCAGCAGCGCAACAACACGCCTGATGTTCTCACGGCAGATGAGCGGATCTTCTGTGTGACCGTCATCATCCCCGCAGGATCCACACACTCAGGATGTGGCATAACATAATCCAAAAACTCCAGCGTTAAACCCCAGTAATGCCACCGCCAGCGACAGCAGGGTCATGTGTCACAATCTCCACGCATGCATGAGCAACTACAAAACTAACGCATTATATATTCTGTCAAAACCCACTGAGCTCCCTATCTAGACAGCATTTTGAGGCTTTGTGGATGAGATACTGTAAGGCACTATTGCATGTAAACTACCATTTGGGGTCAGTAAGAGAGTCTACCTCCGTATAATAATGTATAAAAACCATGAAACAGAAAATTAATCTTTCAGTCTAGACAATGCAAGAACAGCTTATCTAGTGCAGTCTGTGAAGGTGGCAGAGAGTGAGGTTTGGGAACAGAACGATTCCATCACTTCTGCATCACTTCCGACACGCCGTCTCCATACGGCAGCACGATCACGTGCGTCTAAACCGTCTGTGCTGGACACATCTCCTGGTGCTTTTCCTGGTCAGATCTGAGGATAAGAATCTGCCTCGAAACACAACCTTGCTGCTTGTTTAACACTGCGCTGGAAAACAGACGAGAGGCCAAACGATTATCTGAATGAGGAAGAACAAACGCCAGCATCTGCAAAACATCAGAATAATGCCTCTGCACTCTTTGCTTTCTGATTAAAACATCTCTCTTCCAGACATGGAGCACGCTCTGTGGTCAATATCTGAAAGCGTTGATGTTTCTCCGTCGTTTAATTAGCTCGAGTGCACTAGGAAATGACATTATCTCCCCTCAATATGCAAACATCACTTTTATGATTGTTTGTAGTTAGTGTTAACGATTTGAACTAAACCTCTTGCGCACGTAATTTATCCTGCAGCGTTTATGCTCTAGAAATATATGTTTCCTCTAAACCAAAAAGTTTATGGAAAGACAAGGTAAAGAAAAAAAAATGCAAAAATATATCAATAATTAAAGGAGTAATTAACTGAATAAAAATGTTACTTAAAATACATTTAACTAATTATTACTACAACAGGAAAATATTATTATACTTCATTATATATTATTATACTAGATTAAAATATAATTAATATTATTATTTTTGCCAAACCTACCAATGAGATTTGAATTGGAAAAAAAAAAAGACTAATTCTAATTAATTAATTAATTAAATAAATAAATAAATAAATAAATGGATTAACTCAATTAAACTAAATCAAATCATAAATAGTTCTTACCAATTATGAAACTGTATTGCATTATGCAATTTATCATATTATTATTATCATTATTATTATTATCATTATTATTATTATTATTATTATTATTATTATTATTATTATTATTATTACCTTAAAATCAGTGTCCAAAATATTTTTGCCACACCTACCAACGGTAGACAAATTAACAATAAATAAATAAATAAATCTGACCATGAAACTGTATTTTGCATTTAGCAATTTGCATATTATTATTATTATTATTATTATTACTACTAATACAGCTACTGAACAAACCCGTACTGCAATTACTAAACTTCTGCATATAATTTATATAACGTTTGTGCAACATTTTTTTTGTGAAGACAAAAAAGTTTGAAAAACATCCAAATTAAAAATACAAAAAAAAAAATTAAACTAAATAAAGTTATTTTTTTTTTAAATAATACATTTAAATCAATTAGTTTAATAAATAAATACATATTTTACAATAATATTTTACAAATATTTATAAAATACTTTTTTGTCTTTATTCACCATGAAAATGATTTTTCGAAGTTGTAAATATAAAACAGATTATTTCATTCTTTTTACCTCAAAATGTCTTGTTTAATTCAGTGTGACTTGTCAATTCTCTGTATTTTTTTTTTTTGTAAAATTTACTAGCAATTTCTAAGTAAAAATTATTTCTACAACAAATGGAAAGGAAAATACACAGCTGCCTTTTCAGTTTTTAAGCGTGGATGATTAAATTTGGGGGTCTGTAGCATCTAAAACACTGAAAAGTTTTCACCTGGGCCAGTAACCAACCCACAAAAAACCCTAGCAACCACCCAAAATACCCTAGCAACCACATACCAACGTCCCAAAAGCAACTTAGAATGCAGTAGCAACTGAAGAGCAATGCAACAAAACCCATTCTGAACACCTTAGCAACTGCACAGCAACCACCTAAAACTACCAGACTGCAAATTGGATGAAGTAATATTGTTTTTTCCTGAAATTCACACATTTCACTCGTGCAGGAGAGTTATTCTTCAGGCTCACACTGCTCACATCATCTTCAGCCTCTGGTTCAGAAGTAAATGATTAGCACTGCTCAGGTTTGCATAATTGCACATTTAGCATCTCGTCTCTCTTTAAACAGTCGTTTCTTATCGTTTTCTCACTCGTTCAGTCCATTTCTCTTTCTCATTCTGCCCAACACATACACATGCATAATGAATGAATGACTTGATTGAATAAAAACTAGAGCTGCTTCAGATAAATAGCTGTGAGGTGTAAATTTTTTATGAAGCCCATCAGATCATTAATGAGGCTGATAATACACACAGTTGCATGATTTTCAGATCCATCTTTTCACACTGAGGACAACTGAGGGACTCAAATGCGATTATTACAGAAGGTTTGAATGCTCACCGATGCTCCAGAAGGAAAGACCCCCCCCCCGGCTCTTAATGCATGGTCAACCTTTTGAATTTGAAGATCAGGATAAATTTTACTTATTTTGTCTTCTGGGAAACATGCAACTATCTTCTGTAGCCTCTCAAGGGCGGTACTAAATGAAAAAAATAAAAATAAAATAGGCAAAATAAGAAAAATGTACACATCTCTATTATGTTCAAAAGTTTTCACGCCCCGGCTCTTAATGCATGGTTTTTCCTTCTGGAGAATCAGTGAGTGTTTGAACCTTCTGTAATAGTTGCATATGAGTCCCTCAGTTATCCTCAGTGTGAAAAAATCACATCTCAAAATCATACAGTCATTGTTGGAAAGGGTTCAAATACACAAAAATGCCAAAAAAAACAAAGAATTTGTGGGAGCTGAAGGATTTTTCTGAAGAACAGCAGAAAGTTTAACTGTTTAGAACAAACAAGGGACTCATGAACAACCATCACTAAACAAAAAAACACAGCTGTGGATCATTCAGCTAACAACACAGCATTAAGAATAAAGGGGATGTAAACTTTTGAACGGGGTCATTTTTTATAAATTCAGCTATTATTTTCTAAACATCTTTTAAGTGAAATATCTTATTCAGTTCAGTACTAAATAAACAATAACATGCATTTTGTATGACCCCTTTTATTTTAGTGAAAGAATTAACTTTTTGCAGATTCTGAAAGGGGGGTGTAAACTTTTGACTGTAGAGTTAATGACAGAAGATAGATGAGTTTTCAGTGACGCTGTGTTTACGTCCGCTTTCAATGGCACATTAAAAGTGCCAAATTTCAAGGGATACTAGCAAATGAAGTCATAAATGTGTGAAATATTTGCTCAGAGGATGCAATTACACTTAAGTGAACACACAGTGTTAGAGGAGGCTGAATGCGTTTTGGAGCCGAGTCCCGCGAGACTTGATTGTTTGATATTGTGCACATCTTTGCAGCTGAGATAACACAGATACACAAGCATTAATGTGTCACTAACCCAGTTTCCGGGACCCGTGTTTGCTCAGGCGTCCCGCAAACCCACCTCTATTCTAGCAGGAGCTGCGCTCGTAAATATGTACTCAGTAAAGGCTACAGA
>JANHFF010000415.1:200000-229628 GCA_024542945.1 allo-octoploid hybrid of Carassius auratus x Cyprinus carpio
AAGATGATATGCAATTCAGTCAAAAGTACAAAGGCAGCGCTCAGATATAAAGCACGGAAGTTATATAAACGAGATGAGATTTTGCCAAAAGTATTTGCTCTGCAACAAATAATAGATTAATGAGACCAAAGACAGCCCGTTAGATTTACCCAAAATGAAATATATCTCATGTTTAACCACTATAGACACATCAGAGCCAGCGGTAAACCCCAGAAGATCTGGCCGAGGTGAGGCGCTCTCTCTGCGGGTTCATGAGCGCTGAACGGCTGCAGACGTCCTGGAGCTCACGTCTATGAAAACGGTACAGTAAATTTTTTTTTTATTAACAAACTGCATATTTTAAGTCCAAACAATTACATTCTCACCTAAAATGCTCTCAAAACTACTTTCTTTGACACAAAACAGTATTATTTTTACAATTATATTGGACTTGGGCGTCCGCCATGACACTCGCTGTGAGAAATACGGCAACTTTCAGCTGTAGCCTGTATCATTTCATATCAAAGCGCGAATTAAACTGCGTGCATGCAGTGTCGTGGTCAGTTAAGTCATGAAGTTACCAAAAAGGCGATTAAAGCTGCCTTAAAACCGTGCATGCCTGAAATATATTATATATGAGTTACATTTAAGAACATGTCTCTGAAATGGTTTTCAAAACTGTCCTGGAGCAGCCCAGCACTGTCTCAATCATCTAACACACGCGATTAAACACGTCAGCTCATTAATAGAGACTTTAAGACCTCAAGTGGGTCAGAAAAGGCAAAGAGATTTGAGAGAAAATACGATGCGTAGCAGATACACGTCACGTTCAGCAGCGGCAGCTCTTAAAGTAATAGCAGCCAAAACAACCTGATAACCAGCTGCTGTGATGACTGTTAATAAAAAAGACAAAATCAATAACTGTTATGGCTTTAAGGATTCATTAATATTTACTTTAGAATTTAGTGTTTGATAACTTAAATTTACATTTCTGTACATTTCTGTTAAAGGTCACACGTAAATATAACATTTATAATAATGGGTTTATATGAAGATTGTTTAAATATCAGTGTCACATGTAACATCCAGTCTATCACATGATCATTTAGAAATCATTCTAATATTCTGATTTATTATGAGTGTTGGAAACAGTTCTGCTGTCTAATATATTTGATGAATAAAAGGTTAAAAAGAACTGCATTTATTCAAAATAAAAAAATAATTCTAATAATATATATTCTAATAATATATTTTATTTACTATCACTTTTTATCAATTTAACACATCCTTGCTGAATAAAAGTATTGATTTTATTTAAAAAAAAGAAAAAAAAATTACTGACCCCAAATTACTGACCAGTAGTGTATATTGTTATTACAAAATATTTATATTTTAAAAACATTCTTCTTTTTTTTTTTTTTTTTTTTTTTTACTTTGTATTCATCAAAGTAATTCCTAAAAAAGTATCACATGTTCTGAAAAAATATTAAGCAGCAGAACTGTTTCCAACTTTGATAATGAATCATCATATTTGAATGATTTCTAAAGGATCATGTGATAATGATCCTAAAAATTCAGCTTTGCATCACAGAAATAAATGATAATTTAAAGTATAATAAATTTCAAAACAATTATTTTAAATTGTAATAATATATCACAATATTACATTTTTTTTCTGTATTTTTGATCAAATAAATGCAGGCTTGATGAGCAGAAGAAACTTCTTTCAAAAACATTAAAAATAGTAATGTTTCCAAACTTTTGGTCTGTACTGTATATATATATATATCTTCTCATTAAGATCATTCACTCTGAAATACACCACATTAAGCAAAATAGGTTGTGAACAGCACTACGTTTACTTAATTTATAATGTTTTTCTCATTATAGCCATGAGAAATGAGCAAAAGAGGGTTAAATGTGATGAAAATGGTCATAATGCAAAACAATGCTTCATTATCTTTGTGCAAAACATAATTTCATACTTCCTTCGTGTGATTTTAGGATAAAAAAAAAAAAAAACAGTCAGACATGTTCTGGAAAGATTCACCTCGTGAGATTCAGATCATTATCACATTTTACTATAAAAGCAAAACAAAGCTCGCTCATTAACCCCCGAAAAACTAAAAGCAAGAACTCAAAGCAGCTCCACCTACATCCAACCAAATCACGACAGCATAGCGAAACGGAGCGTGCGGAAAGCGCCGAAGGCTTTTCAACTTTAAAAAGGCAAAAAGAAAAGAGCCTTATCACCATAACAAGGCCTTATCAGACAACAAACTTCTCTTCCCGTGACTTTCATCTCGCGCACTTGTTCCACTGATCTTATGAATAAATCATAAAGGCCGTACCCCCTTCGGCTCGGAGCAGTGCATGCCCTGTAAAACACAGAGAAGTGTTTATGGGAGATAAGAGCCAGAGAGGTTGCCTTCCCAATAACGCTTTTTATCACTCCTTGTCCTCCCCGAGCATCGACTTTTACGACGCACACCCACGGCAGCAGAATGGATAATTAGGGGAGTTTGTGGAGTCGACAGCATCCCGGCCGTGATAGAGGAGCCAAAACAAAGCCATCTGCTGAGGCACCGTCATTCGGGGAGACATTAACGCTTAATACCTGCCGCTAAACACTGCGCTTGTGTTAAATATAAATGAGTGCTTTCTGATGGGCTTGATTTCATCCCATCTGATGAGGTTTTCGTCAGGATGGAGGCCGGGGAGCAGACACTTAAAACCGGCGATCGATCTGCCAGAACGTATTGATCAGTTCCTGTCAGACTCAGACGATCGATGCACCCAGTGATCTCAAGATAGTTTCCTTCTTGACCACTGGACCTCAAACAAAAGCGGCACGAACCGATACACTGAAACCCACATGTTTGGTGTTCACAGCACACAGATGCAATTCACACAGCGCAAACAGAAGAGGTTTTCTGAGCTGGAGGACACTGTGGGAACGTTTGGGACAGGTTTAACTAAACATACAACTTTTTAAAATTGTTTTCTGTAATTGTAATAAAGCAGAAAAAAATAAAATTATATATATATATATATATATATATATATATATATATATATATATATATATATATATATATATATATATATTACATAGGTAAACTTTAATAAACAATAATAATAGTAATAATAATAAAAGCTTATAATTTAACTGAAATAAGTTCAAGTACTAAAATGTTGGGAGGAGGGGGGATAAATAAATAAATAAATCAAAACCTAACCTTAACCCTAATACTAAAAATAAAATAAAATTAAATAAAATAAATAAAAAATAAAATTAAATTAAATTAAATTAAATTAAATTAAATTAAATTAAATTTAATTTAATTTAATTTAATTTAATTTAATTTAAATAATAATATTAATAAAATAAAATAAAATAAAATAATTAGTAAAACTTAAAGATAAAATGAAAGCTTAATATTAGAAATACACTTGTAGGGAATGAATGAATGAATGAATGAATGAATGAATGAATGAATGAATGAATGAATGAATGAATGAATGATAAAAAATGGACACAAAGAAAATAATAATAGGAAGTGAAATAAAATAATAAAATTAAATGCATGAAAATTAATTGACAAAAATAAAAATGCAAATGTATATAGCAAAATCACTAAAACATACTCTAAATTAAAATGAAAGCTTAAAAGAAAGCAGATAGCAGAAAGAAACAGACAGATTGGACATGAACAGGGCGGAGAAGGGCTCATTATTTACCGTTTATTTTAGGGATGGTGGGAAGTCGCTTTGTTTGATTGAACAGACTGACCTCCAAAATCCAAATAGCATAATCATGGCGACTCATCTGTGGCAAATTAGCGGCGGTGTTTCTGGCTCTTTTCTGATTGTAGCAGAGAGGCCACGTTTGAAGCCAGACATCTGCTCTGAATACACCACAATGACACTTTCTATCAAACTGCCAATAGCTGTATTATAGACAAACAAGCTCTTGTTATCTCGGAGCTCTTCAGACGTGGAGTGACTCATTGTGTTGCTCTACAGAGGCCCTTGGGTTTGGGATGATGTACTGTTGCATCCTGTTTGGTGTGCCCTTAAAGACGATGACATTTAGCTTTACTCATAGCTGCTTCCTCAGAAACGTCTTCAGACGGACTCATTTGTTTTTCTATTCTCAGTGATGACCTTTAAGAGTGGTGTGCGACTCTTAACTCAGTATCAGTAACTCACTACACAACATGCATTAAAACACTAAAAACACTTCAACTATAAAAGATTTGTGTTTGTTTGTTTGTTTGTAATTAAACACTATGCAAGTCACCATGGCTATTTGCATGGTGAGAAACAGGCTCAATCTAGAAAAATATAAAAAATAAAATTAATATAAGAAAATGTACATTAGATTTTAAAAAGTTTAAATGAGAAAAATGTTTTAAATTTTTTTTTTTTTTTGGTTTAATAATTAAAATGTAAATATTCATATTATATTTTAAATATTAATAATAAAAATACACCATAACTTATATAGTTTTATAAAACATGCACACACACTTCAATATTTCTAAATATATATATATATATATACTAAAAATATACTATATATGGGAAATTTTAAAAAAATTACAAAGGGTTTATCATTGATTAAAAAAATCTTAATGAGATTGTTTTCTATATAAATTTATAAAATGTATTTTATTTAAATAAATGTGTTATGTATACTATTTTTAAATTACCAAATTTTATATTTACTAATTTAGTTATATACAATTAGAAATATATACTGTGTATATGTGCATAAATATATATATATATATATAATGTATATATATAATATAGTAATGTTTATATTTTTTATCTTTTAATATTAATCAGCTATATTAATATAATAGTCGACTATAAAAGACAAATAACATCACTGAATTAATACACATGGGTCATTTTCAGGGATCAATGTCAAATTTGTTGTAGAAAGCAATATTTTTGTTTTGTGAGCACCACATATAAGCTTTGGGTGGAATGTTGTGCAGCAATTTATTATTTACAGAATTTATATTATTTACAGCTGGCATTGTAGTGTTTCACACTAAAATAAATATTTTATTCTTAAAAAAAACAACACATTTATATTTAGCAGAGTGCTTGATGAGGCCAATATGAGTGAAAGCATGACGAAATAATGATAAAGGTTTTGGTTTGAACCATGTGATTGAAAACATTGTGATGTCACTTTCTTATAAAGATTTAAAAATAGCAATCAGAAAGATGAAAGCCTTATTTTTCAGGAGGGAAATATGCTATTTAGCAAACAATGTGACTAGGATCAGTATGTTGGCCAGGTCGTCATTGTAAAATAGAACTGGTTCCCAACTGACTTACCTGCTTAAATAACGGTTATATATTGTGTTAATAATATCAGCACGAGGAGACACACAGCTCACGAACGGCACCATGTATGATTCTGACATTTACGTATGATATACTGTAAAAGCTCTGCTGTGCAAAAGGGGAAACTGTAACCTTTAATCCTCAAAGAGGAGCTGTAATTGTAAAGACGGAGATGTCTGCAGGTAGAGCTGGAGAAATAGAGAGCGAGACGCAGAGAACACAGTAATCTCGAGTGAATCTGAGAACAGACTGGACTTCTTTTATTTGCTTTGCTACAGGAACACCAGGTACATAAAAATGACAGAGTTGAGCGATTAGGATTCAGGAGTGGACCGATACGAGTCACTGACCCGCTACAGCCATCAGTGTGCTTTCACCCAGACCCACAGAACCGGGATATTTCATTTCTCTGTCAGGCTGAAGATGAAGAATCATAATCGAAACTAAAAAATTGAATCTTTTTAACCATTTAGTTCACACAGAGTGCATGCGATCATCTAATTCCACAAACGATGATAAACATTTAAGAACTGTTTTTAACGTTATTGAAAACGTTCTTTCCGAATGTTCTCGGAATGTTCGAAATATCCAGGTGTTTAATGGTTTTTTTTATTTTTTTATTCTTGGTTATGCAAATGTTAAAGGGATAGTTCACCCAAAAATGACAATTCCGTCATCATTTGCTCAACATCATGTTGTTCAAAACCTGTATGAGTTTCTATTTACTGTTGAACAGAAAATAAGTTACTTTGAAGAATGTTTGTAACCAAATAGTTTCTGGTCCCTATTTTCTTCCAGATAGTCTTTTTGTTTTTTGTCCTTACTTTGGAGGTAAATGAGGACCAACCGCTGTTTGGTTACACACAGGTTCAATAGAAAATAGAAACTCATAGTGGTTTGGAACAACATGAGGGTGAGCAAATGATGACCAAATTTCCATTTTTTGGGTGAAACCCAGCTAACAGAGAACATTCTCACACAATCGATTTACAAAAATGATATAAATGTTAGGACAAAATGTTATTAAAGTAATGTTTATGGAATGTTCTTATAAATTTATTAACATTTGATTCTCATAACATTGAGAGATCAACATTCTCTGAAAGCCCTCATGATGTTATTTGTATTTGATGTACGTTTACATAATGTTGTGAGAAAACATTCTCAAAATATTAAAAATAAACATTCTAATAACAGATTTGGAATAAAACTAAAATTAGTATGCTCTAAGTAACATTTTTGTAACCTTTAGGCTAAATAATGTTCTAATCAAAACTAAGCATTTAAAGTTCTTATAATAAATATTCAAAAGTTTGAATGAAGATGGTAGAATGTTGTAAGAAATGGTTTTGTAACCTTTAAAAAAAAATTGAATCATAATGTCAACATTGCAGAAAAATTTCAAAGCAATGTTCCCACAATGTTTTTATAACCCAAGTTTTGTTACCTTTAAGGAAACATTCCATTTGATTACTTTGCAAACATTATGGAAATTATACTTTTAAATGTTCTCTGAACATTCTTAAATAAGAAGTAAAATAAAAAGAATGTTAGACAAACGTCCAACTAAAATGTTTCTGAAAAAAAATATTCTGTGAATGATGTATGCATCACATTTTTATGCTCACATTTTGAGAAAATTATATAAGACCAAATAACTCTGAACGAAACTTCTATTAACATTACTTTTAGAAAATGTTCTGAGAATGTTCCCTGTTACCTAAATTACTTTAGCATTACTTGAAAACCACAGCATTAATGGATCAACTTCCAAACATTCAGCAACGATTAAAACCAAATAACATCTACATGCGAACCTTTGAATGGTTTTTAAAGTGTATCTTACATTAAAAAACAAAAAACAAATCTAAAGCTAAATTGTGCCTCCTTTTATTAAAATATTTTAATATGAGTTAACTGAATAAAAAATAGTCAACCATAAAAGACAAATACCATCAGCAAATTAATATGCATGGGTCATTATCAGGGGGGAAAATGTCTAATTTTTTTTTTTTTTTTTTTTACAATATTCCCACATTATAGGAACATTACTTTGCTCTCAAAGTTATGAAACCAGTATTTAACCATGTTTGTCTAACGTTAAACGAATGTCCATCTGAAATGCTTCAGAAAAAGTTCTGTGAACGATGCATAAATCACATTTTGAGAACATTATTAAAGACCAAATAACTCTGAACTAACATTCTATGAACGTTACTATGACTTTGAGACAACATTCTGAGAATGTTCCCTGTGAGCTCGGTTCAAATTACTTCAGCAGTACTCGAAAACAACAGCATTAATGGACCAACTACATGCAAACGTGCCAAAATCAGCCACGGTTGCTTCGCACGAGGGCCAGCAGTGATCGAGCAGATGATTTTGATCTCAGCGGCTCTCTGGTTCCCAGGTCACCCGTCCATGGAATTAAAGCGGCAACCTCGACGGCGGCTCACATTCCCAACTATTAGACTCAGAGAAGCAGCAGTTCCACCCAAAGACTCCATCAGTCAGACTCTGACCGGATAAAAAGGCCAACGCACACATCTCACTCCAAATATCATTATACTGCAGGCACTTTAAACACAACATGGATCCATTGTACCAAATGCCACTGCTTATTGCACCAGGCTGCTTTCAAGACAAACACACTTCAACAGAGTCACTTTAATAGAGGTTCTGAATGCTAAAGAGGAATAGATGCACAATCTGATTACACCTAATACGCTTTTCTTTTATCAGGGGAAGGTCGTAAATGGCTGAAGCGAAACCCAACGCTAAATGTTTGCCCATTACCCCGATTCTGCTTTGCACGGAAACACTTTGATCAGTTTTCTGTTTGCATTCTCAGCGAGGATGTGCAAAACTACACAACATATATATCTACCAGACAGCGAATCTCAGGGGTTTTTCATATATTATGTTTGAAAACAGCTGGACGGAACTCAACAGAGCGGAATCTGGTCTCCAGATGTGCTTTTTTGAAAGATTAACTATATTTCATATTACATATTTTTCAGCGTTTAAGATTCAAATGCATATGTCACTGGCAAAGGTTGACTAAAATATGATTTATAAGTTGCAAAAACTGTTATTCAGTCAGAATACAGTGCAATTTGAAATGGCCTTCAATGTAAAAAGATGAATTTTACTCCCAAATAGTTAAGGTACAGCATCTACCAGTAAGAACTTATTTTAAATGTCAGTTTTAATTATTTCACAATACAATGTACATTTTTTTTTTGGTCAGTATTTTTGTCTTGTTTTCCAGTGCAAGATCTAAATATTCTTCTTTGATATTAATTTTTCTTTTCTGTCAGTACTGAAGATAATCAAATGTTACATGAACATTTCAGAAAAAATGCTCCAGGAACGATTTAGAAGGATTGTTTTTGCTCTATAGTTTTGAGAATTTTATTAAAGACCAGATAACTTTAAACAAATGTTTTTTACTCCCAAATAGTTTAATTACAGCATCTACCGGTAAAAATGAAATTAACAAAGTTAACTTGTAATCATTTCACTGTAAAAATTGCATTTCCTACTCTGTATTTGTTTTCCAGTACAAACATCAAGATACTTTTTTACTTGAGATGCAAAATTACATATTAAGTCTTGAATTCTGAAAAATGTTAAAAAAGTAAAATATCTGCAAATATGGTGATAAAAATAAACTTGAATTGAACGTTTGAATTACATTATTTTTCTGACCCCATTTGCAAAAAAAAGTCTTCTAGTTTTAAGACAAAACTCACGTAATTCTGATACATTTCTCAGAAACAAAAAGGCTTAACTTTTCGTTTTGCATCTCTTCTCTTCATTGCATTAAAAAGTTGACAACAAACTGAAGAACATCACTTGCAGTGCTGTAGCTTTGCACATCCTTAATTAACCTGTCAAACCTTTGCTTTCTTAGAAACATCTTGAAGAAACAATGACTAAACCAACTAGAAAGCAATATGAGGAAAAGACAGCCTCCGTGACCAACAATGCACACCATAAAACGAAGCTCTACTTCACCTGAATTAGAATTATGTAGAAAGTGACACTGTGCCACTCAGTCTGAGACAAATACTTACTTCAAAAGCTCTTCTCAAGTGCCTCGCTGAGAGCCAGTCTGTGAAAAATGTGACTGAAAATCACTGTAAGAGTTCTCATGTGCAGATCGGGCTCAGCGAAGGAAGACGGGCGGCAAACAGCTGCATCCACTTTCCATCGGGCTCTTTGATAAAACGCTTCAGACTCTTATGTAATGAACACAGGTGCTCATGTGCAAAGCAAGCGTCAGCCTCCAGCTGTGGTCTCTTCATAATGCTAACTCTGACACTGACATCTGTCAGATTAAACCACTACATTTCCATGAGCAAGCACTCGCTTTGGCCACTTTGTGCAGACTGGAACGCAAAGCAGAGGATGGTGTGAAACTATTTCCAGGCAGCAGATTGTGGATTGAAGCTTTGCAGTGGACACAGAATTAGAAGGTATTCATAGAGAACAGCACTAGTTATGTCAAGGACGTGGGTTTAATTGACAGAAAACACACACACACACACACACACACACACACACACACACACACACACACACACACACACACACACACAGATCAAATGAAAAACTCTGAATGCACTGCAAGTCACAGTGGATGAATAAATAAATAAATAAATAAATAAATAAATGTAAACTAGATTTATACATTCCCTATTAAATATGAGCAGCAGTTCAACCAGCAAGACTTCTACAACTGCCATGCTGGAAAATCATTATTAACCAGCATTAACCAATATAAACCAGCATTACTCAACATTAACCAGCATTTACCAAGATTAACCAGCATTACTCAACATTAACCAGCATTAACCGACATTAACCAGCATTAACCAAGATTAACCAGCATTACCCAACATTAACCAGCATCAACAAACATTAACCAGCATTAACCAATATAAACCAGCATTACTCAACATTAACCAGCATTAACCAACATTAACCAGCATTACTCAACATTAACCAGCATTTACCAAGATTAACCAGCATTACTCAACATTAACCAGCATTAACCAAGATTAACCAACATTACCCAACATTAACCAGCATCAACAAACATTAACCAGCATTAACCAATATAAACCAGCATTACTCAACATTAAACAGCATTAACCGACATTAACCAGCATTAACCAAGATTAACCAGCATTACCCAACATTAACCAGCATCAACAAACATTAATCAGCATTACCCAACATTAACCAGCATCAACAAACATTAACCAGCATTACCCAACATTAATCAGCATTAACCAAGATTAACCAGCATTAGCCAACATTAACCAGCTTTAACCAGCATTAACCAACATTAACAAGCATAAACTATCAATTACCAATACTAACAAGCATTAACCAGCATTAATCAACATTAACCAACATTAACAAGTATGAATATACAAGTTAATGTGACTGATGTTTGTCTGCAAAAAAGTTCCTGCCATGTTGCTAGGGTGTTGCCAAGTTGTTTGCAGGGCTTTTCTATTCAGTTAAGGTATTTAGAGTGGCGTTTGGACTGTTGCCATGGTGTTGCTATTTGGTTGCCAGGGATGAACTATTCAGTTACTAAAGTGTTACTCTCAGTGGAGTTTAGAATGTTGTTATGTGATTGCCTATGGTGTTGCCAGGGCTTACCTCTTCAGTTACTAAGGTGTTCAGAGGCTTGTGTATAGAACTGTTGCTAGGGAGTCGCCAGGGCTTACCTTTTTAGATTCTAATGTGTTCAGAGCATTGTTTAGAACGTTGCTATATGGTTGCTAGGGTGTTACCAGGGCTTACCTCTTTAGTTACTAAGGTGTTCAGCGGCTTGTGTATAGAACTGTTGCTAGGGTGTTGCCAGGGCTTACCTTTTTAGATTCTAATGTGTTTAGAGCATTGTTTAGAATGTTGCTATATGGTTGCTAGGGTGTTACCAGGACTTACCTCTTCAGTTACTAAGGTGTTCAGAGGCTTGTGTATAGAACTGTTGCTAGGGTGTTGCCAGGGCTTACCTTTTTAGATTCTAATGTGTTCAGAGGATTGTTTAGAATGTTGCTATATGGTTGCTAGGGTGTTACCAGGGCTTACCTCTTCAGTTACTAAGGTGTTCAGCGGCTTGTGTATAGAACTGTTGCTAAGGTGTTGCCAGGGCTTACCTTTTTAGATTCAAATGTGTTCAGAGCATTGTTTAGAATGTTGCTATATGGTTGCTAGGGTGTTACCAGGGCTTACCTCTTCAGTTACTAAGGTGTTCAGCGGCTTGTGTACAGAACTGTTGCTAAGGTGTTGCCAGGGCTTACCTTTTTAGATTCTAATGTGTTCAGAGCATTGTTTAGAATGTTGCTATATGGTTGCTAGGGTGTTACCAGGGCTTACCTCTTCAGTTACTAAGGTGTTCAGAGGCTTGTGTATAGAACTGTTGCTAAGGTGTTGCCAGGGCTTACCTTTTTAGATTCAAATGTGTTCAGAGCATTGTTTAGAATGTTGCTATGTGGTTGCTTGGGTGTTACCAGGGCTTACCTCTTCAGTTACTAAGGTGTTCAGCGGCTTGTGTATAGAACTGTTGCTAGGGTGTTGCCAGGGCTTACCTTTTTAGATTCTAATGTGTTTAGAGCATTGTTTAGAATGTTGCTATATGGTTGCTAGGGTGTTACCAGGGCTTACCTCTTCAGTTACTAAGGTGTTCAGAGGCTTGTGTATAGAACTGTTGCTAGGGAGTCGCCAGGGCTTACCTTTTTAGATTCTAATGTGTTCAGAGCATTGTTTAGAATGTTGCTATGTGGTTGCTAGGGTGTTACCAGGGCTTACCTCTTCAGTTACTAAGGTGTTCAGCGGCTTGTGTATAGAACTGTTGCTAGGGTGTTGCCAGGGCTTACCTTTTTAGATTATAATGTGTTCAGAACATTGTTTAGAATGTTGCTATATGGTTGCTAGGGTGTTACCAGGGCTTACCTCTTCAGTTTCTAAGGTGTTCAGCGGCTTGTGTATAGAACTGTTGCTAGGGTGTTGCCAGGGCTTACCTTTTTAGATTCTAATGTGTTCAGAGCATTGTTTAGAATGTTGCTATATGGTTGCTAGGGTGTTACCAGGACTTACCTCTTCAGTTACTAAGGTGTTCAGCGGCTTGTATATAAAACTGTTGCTAGGGTGTTGCCAGGGCTTACCTTTTTAGATTCAAATGTGTTCAGAGCATTGTTTAGAATGTTGCTATGTGGTTGCTAGGGTGTTACCAGGGCTTACCTCTTCAGTTACTAAGGTGTTCAGAGGCTTGTGTATAGAACTGTTGCTAGGGTGTTGCCAGGGCTTACCGTTTTAGATTCATATGTGTTCAGAGCATTGTTTAGAATGTTGCTATGTGGTTGCTAGAGTGTTACCAGGGCTTACCTCTTCAGTTACTAAGGTGTTCAGAGTATTGTTTATGTGGTTGCTAGGGTGTTGCCAGTGCTTACCTGTTCAGTTACTAAGTTCTTCTGGGTGTCGCAAACGCCAACAACAATAAACTGACATAAGCGCACCAAAAAAGTAAATAACATAATCTAAGGATGGAATTACGTTTATGCAGTTCATGAAACAGAACCTGAATAATCACATTAGTAATTGTGCAAACGTTCGGTACCATCTTCAGCATTTAGAATTCAATCCCACAGTGCTTCTCCCTGCCAAGCTACTAGAGAATTCACCAGACTCCCTCCTGACGGAGTAAAACGCGATCAATACGGCCCAGTGACTCCTGATTGCTCTGTGTATTTTCAATGATCCAACAGAGATGTGTTTAAGCCATCAAACACCTTCTAATCATCATGCAAACAGGGACTTCAATTTACACTGGACTGCGTGTTCTCAGCCCGGTCGATTATATCTGTTCCATCTACCGGCAGCTTCAATCCTGTTAGAGTAGTCTTGCTACTGTTTGGCCATAATAAGCCTCAAATTGATGATTAACCTTTGTAATCCTTCGAGCACATGGAAGACGGTGTGCTCTTGTCATCCGAGTGGCTGCGAGAAAGATGCTGCATTATCGTCTGTGGGAAAATTGAGGGGTTTGTGAGCAAATGAGGTAGCGTTATCGGCACGGAGCGTGCCCGAGTATAATGAAGACGCATCTCTAGAATGAAGAGCCCTTTAATAACAAATCCGACACTGTATTGTGCATTTTAATAAAAAAATGTCCATGCGTTAGGCACCTATGCGTGAAGATAGAGGCTGTTATCTTGGGAAAGCGAGGAGAATTAGCATCTGGTGCAGAGCGTCGGCCATTGTTTATGGTGCTCTATTATTTGGTAATCAGACTTTAAATGAGTCATTTCTCTACATTTAACTCCAGCCGGTGAGCTAATGGTTTAATCTGACCAACGAGGATGATTTACCTTTTGTTTACTCTGAATCACCATTAGACAAACTCAATTCGTGACTGCAAATGAAGCAGGAAACCATTTCCTAAACTGTGAATAAACACATGCACCAATATATATGCATCAATATGCATTTTAGGCTTTTATTATCCTGTGGTATTTGCAGTCGGTTATTTCGTAAGGGCAGATTTGAGGCTCCTTTATCAGAGGCCTTCATCAGTTGGTATTTCATATCTATCATATTTGTGAGTGGAATCAGTCCAGAGGCTGTCCTTTACACGTCACCTTGTCAAAGCGCCAGACAAACGACCTCCTTCATTATCTTAAAATCTCTAAGGACGAAAAATAAGATCTTTGTGCGGAGTCTCATTTCAATGAAATAAATTTAAATTAAAATAAGGCCCCAAATTAAACCTTAATATATTCCACTCTGGGGGACAGAGGCAGAATCAGGGCATACTTCAAAAACATGACAAAAACACAATCCCTCATCAAGAAGAGTGAAGTAAAGTTCAGAAACTTTCATTTGCCGAAGGGTCAAGGTTTGCTGATTTCTAGGTCGGAGAGAGAAATATTACAATAGCAATAAACAAACACTTAAAGAGAAAATAAACTTAGCCTCAACATTCAGGGTGAAATGCAATAAAGTTTATTGGTTACAACAAATATCGAAAGTTTGGAAGTTGGCTTTAGGAGTGGGAAAGGCCAAAACAACAAGCAAAAATACCAAAGGGTCAGTTTAAAGAATAACTGAGGATTGAAATCATTGGTTTGATGAAAACAACCAGCCAAATAATCATCTATCCAGGTTATAAAAACGTTATTGGAATATTGTTTTGAAACATTTCTAAAACAGTTTTCTTGATATGATTAGGTTACAAAAGCTAAAAAAAAAAAACATTCTACTTTATTTTCACTGAAAATATAACATTATTTGAATGTTTATTTTAATATTCTAAGAACATTAACATTTGAACACAATAAGTAACATTAAAAAGTTACTTAAATGTTACAAAAATGTTTCTTACAACATTCTGCAAACTTTATTTTCAACCCAAATATAACGTTATTTCAATGTTTGTTTTTAACGTTTTAACGTTTCTTACAACATTCTACTATCTTTGTTTTTAACCTAAAATATAACGTTATGTTTATATTTAAAATTCTAAAAATATGAAATATCCATTTTTCTAAATGTGACTATGTTATTTAAAGGTTACCAAAATGTTTCTTAGAATTAGGGTTGCAAAGGGGTGGAAAACTTCCAGAATATTCCAAAAACAAAACAAAAAAATCCTGTAAAGTTTCCAAAATTTCTGGAATATTTCCAAAATTTACTGGAAATTTCCCACCTTTTTGCAACTCTACTTAGAATGTTCATCAAGTACAGATAACATCACGTTCTAAACAAAGGTCCTCTGAACGTTATGAGAACATGTTATGAGTACATCAAATATTAATAAAGTTATAAGAACGTTCCATAAACATTACTGTAAGAACATTTGTCCTGACATTTATATAGCTTTAAAAAAAGGAACCTTTTGTGGAATGTAAAGTTTTCTCAGATGTTAAAGTTTCTTCGTGGACCCACAGATAACCAATAAAACCTTTATTTTTAAGAGTTTTTAAGACTTAGGCTGGTACATCATTCAGATAGCCTACAGTTCATTTCAACACGTTATTGTGTTCAAAAAGAGCAAACAAAAGAGAACAAAATACAAGAGAACCACAGGGGTCTCGAGACCCCTGAATAATTTAAACTTGAAAGTTGACACAGCATCTTAAAGAAGCCCTTTCTAAAATCAACATGGTGTGGCACATAAAAATGAATTACATATTAGAAAAATGTAATACTTTGGGTTAAGGGTTCATTCAAATCTCCAAGTACAAGGCCCTCTGATAAAAACCTGACCCTTATGCCGCTGCTCAGACACAACCTTATTAGTTTTTACTTGAGCACTTTAAAAGTTTCCTCTGGAGTGAAGCACCTCCACCTCTACTGCTGGTGAGGCAGAGGATAAAAAACTACTTCTGAGACTTTCAGCTCTACTTTTTCCAGCGCTGCATGAAAAAACCTTTTATGAAAGCCTGGAAACAAAACAAAAAAAAATAATAAATAATGAATCCAGTAACTCCGAATGGAATCTAAGACGTGGAGCATAATAAAGTAAGCCGCAGAATCAAATGACTGCTGTTTCCATGAGCTTTAATCTCGGGGTAATTTCATTTCACACTACGCAGTACTAAACACTGCAACACTAGAACAATATTTTGGCTCCTGCCTCTCGAGAAACCGAGCCATTAAACACACATCTTTTGTCTAATTGTGTAGCTTTGTGTAGGGCGAAATAAAGAGCAACACAACATGCGGTAAAGGAGGCTTTCGCTCTGATTCGAAGAGAACGACAAACCCATGAATAAATCTTTCCGCTCATCAAGTGGAATGATAAATTCACCCCATAATGCATCTGCCTCAGAACTCGTGATGAAAAAATATTTTAAATTAGGTGTCAAAAGCCTCATATTGAACAACTCCCTCTCAAACTGCACTCCAAACGTGCCAATTATTCCAAATTGAACAGAAGAAAGCACAAAGCAGTCACTCCGAGGTGCACATCCGGGAAGCCTCACCGGAATACGTATAGCATTAACGAGTCTGTCCCATCAGCACGGCTCATGTGCGATCATCTGATGCTACTGTATGTGAGTTTAAGGGGGAACGCAATCAATACACTGATCCAGATGCACTGCACAGCCTTTAAGACTAAGGATGGGAATCGTTGGGAAGGTAATGATTCTGGTTCCGATTTCAATACTGGTTCTTTAAAGGCATAGTTCACCCAAAAATAAACATTCTGTCATTGTTTACTCGCTCTCGTGTCATTTTTAATCCTGTTTGATTGTATTTCTTCTCTGGAGCACGAAACGAGATGCTCTTTAACACACAATGACAGTGAATGGTGAACGGTCCAATATAGATTAAGCAGCAGACTTTATTTAACATTCACATTGTTTTTTTAATGATATGCATGCTGACTTTATTAAGTATGTATCAATACTATTTGTGACCCTGGACTGCAAAACTCAAAATGGAGATTTATACATCATCTGAAAGCTGAATAAATTAGCTTTCCATTAATGTATGTATTTGTTAGGATAGGACCATATTTGGATAGGAGATACATTTGAAAATCTGGAATCTGAGGGTGCAAAAAAATTCTAAATATTGAGAAAATCGCCTTTAAAGATGTCTTAATGAAGTTCTTAGCAATGCATAATATGAATCAAAAATTAAGTTTTGATATATTTACGATAGGACATTTACAAAATATCTCCACGGAACATGATCTTTACTTAATATCCTAATGATTTTTGGCATAAAAGAAAAATCGATAATTTTGACCCATACAATGTATTTTTGGCTATTGCTACAAATATATCCCAGCGACTGCTTTTGTGATCCAGGGTCACATTTGCATATTGAGTATATGCAAAAAACGAGAGTTCAGAGGTGTATTAGAATATTTAAATATGCTGCACTACATTAAATAACAAAAGTGACATTAAATTAGGAATAAAGACTGAATTTAGCTTCGACACTTAATGTTCTTGCGTTTAAAAACAGCTGAACAAAGTGAAACAAAATGCAAGCAGCACCACTGTGGTCTCGAGGTTTGGCTTTAAAAGTGGAATTTTTTAACCTTGACACGGCGTCTTAAAAAACAACACTTAAAAACACACACAAAAAAAACTGCATATCTGGAGATTTGGCTTTAAAAGCTGAAAATTTTAACCTTGGTTTGACGTCTGCAATACCAAACATTACTGGTTCTTTTTACATAACCATTTGTGATTTGAATATGCACAGCTTTAAAGGGAGATTTTCAGTGAGCAAAACTTAAATTAGGGTCTGTTCCTCAGATACTGAACCACTTCAGAAGACTTTAAAATGTAGCCTAATGCATTTAGATCCATATGGACTGCCATCTTATGCTGTATTTTTGGAATTTGTCAGCCTCTGGTCACCCAAAGTCTTTTTGACTACATCACTGCAAATGACCAGCTTATAAAAGTCATTTTATTAGGCCTACTTTTATCTTTTACCACATTCAATATAGCCTAAAAACCCACTCACATAATTCTGAAGCACAGATGTACAAAAACCATTAATGATGTTAACCAAACATCAAAATAATTCACTTCTGGTATTTTACAACAATATTCCCAACTCTACTTACAAAGGTGAAGGTGGTACAGAAAAACCTCTGTGCTCTCCTAAATAATGCAGTTAGTCTCAAACATGCAAATCTATGTATTAGCCTAGTTATGCATGTACTGTAACTTACATTGAGTTATGCATTATATATGAACGAGATGTGAAATGAACAACTCATTGGCTAACACACAGACACTGGATAACTTGTGAACCAGCTTCGAAATCCTAATGTCTACTTGACTAATAAATGACATCCTGGGAGACTTAGGGAATTAGCTAGTAGTACGCGGATACGTCTCGAAGCTATTAAACACAATGATGTTGTTAGGTTTGGGAGGCTTGCGAGACGGACGGAGACGAAGCGTAGCGCTGTAGCTAATCCTTCCATTTTCCCTAAAGGGCTAATCAGGAATCTGCTCCGACTGATCCCATCCATCTACATCTGAGCCAATTTAACAGAAAGAGTTCTCCAGGAGTCTCAGCGGGCACCAAATGAGCCCAATCTAGGCCAAACTTTTAAAGACATGTATGGCTACGTTAATATGTGGGATGGGGAGGGAAAAGGTTTAATATGCAAAAGCAGGGAAATCTTCACCAGCACACGCAAGTGCCAGCAACTTTCAGTTTTTCGAATTCCCAACAGACTGAAAGCATTGAAATTCAAGAGACATTTTAATAATGTGCATATTTAAGGCATGTGCCGTTCATGGTGATATTAATGTATTTTAATGTTTGCATGTTGCAATGGTTACATGTTGGGTCTTCGTGAGTGTTGCCAGATTGGGCCAATTTTTCTACAGTCCAAAAGCTCTCCTCTCCAAGAAAAACCCAAAATATTCGCTGCCAAAAGAATTCTATTTCCATGCCAACCAAGGTTGATAAGCACAGTTTTTAGATCCTTACAACTAGTGACAAAATAAAACTATAAAAATGAAAACATTTCCCAGATAGGAGAACAATATAACAGGAAAACGGGTCAAAACATGATAAATACAGTACAATAAATTAGCAAATATTATACCCAAACAGGTTTAAGTATGTAAAATATTTGCAAACAGCAGTCAAGAAATGAACATATGTCTTATTCAATGTCAAAAGCAAAAACGAGCCAATTCAAGTCCAGACAAAGAAGCCCAGTATAAGTGATTGTTTGAGAGTTGAGTCACTCTACCATTTTTTATACGTATGCCATTTCGGTTTAGCAATCACTTGGATAAACAGCTGTAAGTTTAGAATCTGATCCCTTATTGCAATAAAAATGTTGGCATCAACACCAACACCAGATAAATCTGCAGTGTGTTTACGAACAGGAAACATTCTCACAAGTTCCACTAATGTTTTTTTTTTTTTTTTAAATGTTATACAAATGTTAGAACGTTCTCAACATTCTCAGATTGTCCTTATGATGTCATTCGCATGTGATGAACAATCCAAATAACGTTTTCATAACCTTTAAGTAACGTTCTGATAAAGATGATGTTCTTAGAATGAAAAAATAAAAACACATTTAAATAATTTTTACAAAACATTCAAATAACTTTATATTTTGTGTGAAAAAAAAATTAGTTATTAGAATGTTTTAAGAAATGTTTTTGTAACCTAATGCTATAATCACGACAAGAAAATTGGATATTTTAATGTTTTTAGAATATTAAAAATGAATGACAACATTATAGTAGAAGAACTTTAAAGTCACATTATGAAACCTGGACTTTTTAATGTTTTTAGAAACATAACTTTATCATTTGGGTGAAAAGGCAGAATGTTGTTTTGTAACCTTTAAATAACGTTATAATTGTGAAAAGAAATCTGGACATTTTAATGACAATTTCAATGTTCCCACAATGCTTTTATAACTTAAATGTATTACCTGTATACTAGTAAAGCCATGATGGCTGATTGGATGGATTCCACGCACACTTGGGTTTTGTTTGTGTACCAGTTAACCCTTAAAATGACCAGTTTGAAAAACAACAAACTGACCACAAACTGGTCCAGATATTGTCCACCCACCAAACAAATTTTAAACCTCTCAATCGAATTCAAACTCACCAGCTGGGTGGAAATCCTCCCAATCTGGCAACGCTGGTCATCGCTATTTACCACGATCAACCGTTGCCCTGACAGCCTTGCAGCGTTTGTTGTCTAAAAACAGCAAGGAGCACAAAACTCGATTCCCATCCGCGACCGAAAGCTTCTTTTGGATTTCGAATGGGTCCATAAGTCAGGCCCAGACAAAGTCTGTTAGATCTGAGAGGAAAGGCAAAACGCATCCCTCAGGGGCTAATCTGTATTTGCCCAGTTCAGCATTAACCATATAAAAGAGAGTTCAATAAGTGGCAGAACAAAACTCAGCTGAGAGCCTTGACGTGTCTGGCCTGCGGGCGTCGCATGAGTTACACATCGCCAGCAGCCAGCGGCTCACGCGCTCATGACAAATATCTCCTCTAGTCATGGCATATTACCATGCTCTGTGTCCGTCTCGGCAGAAGCCTTCCAGAAGCCTGCCAGGTGCGAGAACATTTCATTCTCTTAGCGCTGGAATATTTTGATGTATTATTCATTTAGGGTGTAGTCCCTCTCGTTCCAATGCAAAATAAGCTAAATGAGGCGAATCTCACGAAACCTGTCATAAACACGTCCAGATCATATTTCACCCCGACTCAAAAGAAAAATATACCAAATGATATTATGCACAAAGAATATGATGCCTATTTTAGGACCAGGTTTTATGCATTGTGATTTCATATTTCACACTCAATTCTTACCATCACTCTCATTACTGTAATGCAAATAAAGCAATGATTTATTATTTCAAGTATAAAATATTCATACCAGAGTTTCTTAAGACTTTTTCAAGGCATTTGTAAGACCAAGTAAAGAAAATGTGAGGAATAAACTCAAATGTATAAAATGCAAATGTCTAAAGATCCTTAAATGAAGATATATTTACTAGAAAAGCAAAATTACATGAAGTAAGAAGTTTTTGTGGGATTACTCAAAATCAAGTGAGTTTGTGATTAAAACAAGAACGAATATCTGCCAATTGTCTCAGAAAGATCAAGTTAATTCAAAACTGGATTTATATCCTCTTGACATAAAGTATTTGTCCTTGTTTTAAGCATAAAACAACTTCATTTTGTTCAGTTTGTCAAGATTTTACATTTGTATTCTCAAGTAAATGTGCCTTGATTTAAGGATGTTTAGATATTTGTTTTGGAAAATAAAAATACAACATGCATGCAACATTTAATGCCACAATTTTATGAATTCAAGACTTTCTGCTCTAATTGAAGGCCTTTTTAAGGCCTTAATTTGTTGATGGACAAATTAAGACTTTTTAAGACCTTTTTAAGACCCACACAAACCCTGAATCCATAAAGTTAGTATTAAATTTATCCACAAACAAGCATTTTCTTGCAATATATCATTTCCTAACTTTTTTATTTAAAAAAATAAATAAATAAACTGAGAAATAAATTATTTGTTTTGCATTTTTGAGAAAGATTTTTATTTTTGCAATGCATGCAACATTTAATGCTACAAGTTTACAAATTCAAGACTTTCTGCCCTGATTTAGGACTTTTTAGATCTTCATTTGTGGAAGGGCCTTTTTCAGACCCATAGAAACCCAGCATCCATCATGAGAGTATTTAATTTATCCACAAACAAGCATTTTCTTAACGTGATATATAATTTCCTAACTGTTTTATTAAAAAAATAAATACTGAGAAAGACATTATTTGTTTTGCAATGCATGCAACATTTAGTCCCAGAATTATATGAATGCAAGACTTTTCTGCTGTGATTTAGGAACTATTTTAGGGCTTTAATTTGTGGAAGGGCAGTTAGACCTGCAGACGCCCTTCGTGTTAGTATATGCATTTTCTTCATGTAAAAATACAATGTCTATTTTTGACTTTGATTTTGAACTGAAATACGACCTTTCATTGTTAGCTTCACCCAAGAGTGAAACTTACCTGCAGTTTTCTAAGCAGATACGATCTAAAACAGTGGAAATAATAGAAACGGCTGGCAAGATTTCTGCCAAAACTGCAGACATCTGGACTGCGAGCTCCCCAAAACCCTCCAAAACACAATCTGCTCCTATAACAACTGCACGTCTGTACGTCCTAACTCCGGCAGGAGAATATTAATTATCAGCAGACATTAAGGCCTGCAGATTGAATCTGGCACGCATTAAAGCCGAGCGTGTTACCACGATAGCTCGTAGACCTCCTGAGGGGAAAGATGTCTAGATTTTCTCTCCCAAAAAGAGCAGAATACATTTACATGCAGGCGCGCTGGAAGCTGTTTCATGCGGGGGGGGCTGAGGGCTGGGTTGGAAAATATGTGACGTCATTATGTTGTGACTGACGACATGAAATTTCTCTACTAGTCTTCTCCCCTGGCGTGATTGTTACTGTTTTATACACAAAAATTGTACTTGATGTACTTGTACTTTGATGTTTAATAAAAATAAATAAATAAAATAATAATAAAAAAAAAAATCTCTGTACTGTTTAGGCTATGTGTTGTAGCCATTAAAGAAAACATATTTGGTTTCATATTTGTTTAAATATTATAGGCTAATGTTATTTTTTTATTTATTTAATCAATGTTTATTATGAAAGTGAGCATGCAGCATGAGAAAGATATGATACATCATGCGCAATAGCCTATGAGACATGGAGTGGGTAAGACATGATTTTGACCACTTTATTGAGTTTTGTTTTGTAGAAAGACTCTGTTTAAAAGATTTTCGTTTTGTATAAATTGTATCTTAATTTTGATCAATATTTTATCAACCCATTGCCTGTATTTAATAAACAAGCAAATATATTAGCAGACAATGTAATAAGGTGCCGGCACATCACTTGTATTGCACGTGAACTGGAGGGCGCAGAAACTCAGCTTGTGCCTCACAGACAGTTTTGAGAAATATAGGCTATCTATTATAGAAAGCTTAAAAATGTCTACTTTTAAACGAAAATATTCAAAACGAAAAGAAATAGGCTACTCTCTGAATATGTAGGCCTAATCCATATGAAATGTGCATTTCTCTCTGGCGTTCATGGCGAGTCCGCATCGTCTTTGCAGCGACACAGAAATATTAAAATAATTAATCATTAGTTTATATCTTATACACTATATCTTAATCCCACATTAAACACATTGTTATGTCTGTTTTTTATTTTTTTTATTTTTTTCACGTTTTTAAGTATTAGGTTAATATTAGGTTAATCCACAGCCCCCCACCAGGGGGGGCTGATGCTATGACGGGGGGGGCTGCAGCCCCCGCAGCACCCCCCTTCCCGCGCCATTGTTTACATGCTTAACAATGTGCCGTTCCCTCAGCTAGCAATTTTACTCCTTTAATTCAACTAACACAATCTCATCAAATATTAATCTCGCTCTTGAGCTGTCTCTGACGGAATGGAAGAGAAAATGAGAGCCGGTTATGAAAAAATAAAACAAATAACAAAAAAACGCCTCCATTCGAATGAATCCAAAAGAGCAGAACACGAACTCACACGGATTATTATCTGATCTTATCAAGGACGCAGAGCTTTGCATCTTTATGTTCAGGGTTGGCATTATAAATGCATTTTGCTCTCTAATCATGTCTTACAGAGGAATACATGTGTTGCCGTTTTCAATTCAGCGCCGCGTGTTCTTTTAAACGCAGCACATTTCATTCTGTAATTAGGCAATTAGTGCTTCTAATCTCTAAACTTTTAATCTAATAAAGTAAATGCGATTCATTTTCCCCTGATGTCAATTCTGGCACTGTTTCATTCTCTCAAAGTAAACAAAACAGGAGAAATGCTGCTTGATTGCCTACAAAACTGTGAAGCGATCAGCTCTCTGTGAAGCATAAAAATAATGAGCAAAGTTTACTCGGTTTGGTCTGCCTACTACATTCTTAGCTGTGCGTTCTGTAGCCCATGTCATTTAAGCAATAATCCGGCCAAATTTTAATCTAACGCAAGCGATGGTTCGATATAATCGATGCCGTAAACCACAACCTTTATGTTCTCAATAGTCTTGTTTAGTCAAATCAGCAGCTGCGTGTGATGATAAGCCATGACGCTTTGAAGCGCAGCCATGTTTGGTCTCTTTGTGCCAAAGCGTTGGACATCTGAAGCATTCCGACAGCATTCACAACAGCTGCGTGCATTAAGCATTTAGTCGACTGGGAACACGCGTCTCGGTTTAACACTTCCCCTGGAGACAGATCAAGTCCAGCACTTTCAACTACGAATGTATCACAGGCAGGAATCTTTACATTTACTACCCATTACAGTCGCAATACAGCCACCTGATCGGGATCTCTAGTGCCCAGGCAATCGAAAACATTTGCACTTAATTGAAAACCTGCTTCAGTAAAACTGCACGAGCCGCCAGGCTTCCCGAGACGAGCCGGAGGGAATCCAAAAATAAACAGCACCTCGTTCTTTTAATTAAAGGTGAATCAGTTGGCCTGTGGCAAAACGCCCCGAACCAAACTCAGCCTTTCTTAAACAGCTCAATATAAGATGACAGCGGGTTACTGGCCAGGAGACGACTCTCAGGGTCCCTGAAGAAGAGTATTGAATGGGTTGTCCATAACATCCATACCTGTTCTCTCTTTACCCTTGCCACTAGTGGTTAAACTTCACTGCTCCCGTCACATCTCGGCCCGTCTAATCGGGTCGGACTTAAACAATGAGACAGGGCTAAACCGAATGCACCCGCAAATGAGAATTGATGCAGTGCATATGGCCTCTACCTGTGTGATGAATGGCTCTGAGTAAACTATCGGATGCGTGAGGGATTGACGCGGGAATACTGCGTCTGCTCGTGCACGCTTTCCTGTTAGACTTTAAATAGCAGCCCGAGACAAAGCGCCACAACAATCCAGGTTCCAATTACATGCTGATGAATTCCAGAGACATTAATAAAGAGAATTAAGCAACAAAGACTACCAGACTGTAGGCTCAATATCTCAGGATATCAACTCATTTGCACAAGTTTCAAGCATGCAAATCCTACTTCATGAAGCGTTTTACTTCACTTACACGGGTTTGCTGAACTGGCATATAAGAAATCCCTTAAGTGCCCTACTGCATCGACCAAAGTCAAACAAAACAAAGTTTTCACTGCTAATCAACTGATACTCTACATGCACGAGAATTCCCATAGAGAAAAAAAAATCCAAAAAAATATATAAAGAAGTCACTGTTTGTTCCCAAATATGTTTACTTGAACTGTAAAGAAATACAAAAGACAAAAAAAATGCAAACGTTGCACTTATTTACCACAATTAATATGCAAATAGTTGTGAAGTTATGTCATTATCAGCATTATTTTTAATAATCAATGCAGTCTTCACTATAAAAAAGCGATACTATGCTTTTTTTAGAGGAACTCTACTTTAGAGTACAATGCATGGTTATATAACAATCATTTAATACCATATTATTTATCAAAATACCATAGTAATACCACCTGACACCATCTGTACCATGGTACTGCCAAAGTGCTTTTTACATTAAAGACAATCATGAAAAAACAATAATTGACCACCATGGTAATACCATGTTTTACTGGACATGTATTATTTTAAGCATCTTAGAACACCATGCAAATACCATACGAAAACCTAGTAAGTAAAAAGTACCGTGGTATGACCATCACTTCACCACGGTACTGCTACACTAAGTATTAATAGAAAAAAAAATCATTACATCTATAAGAAAGTGATTTGTATTGGTTTTCCGATAATGTACCATGATACTACCACACTGTTTTATTGCCAGTGCCGCTTTATTTCTTTACATATACCCTATATTAAAGTACCATGGTATTATTGCCATCACTGTGCCATAGTACTCCTACACTCCTTTCTAGTAAGTATTAAAAAAAACAATCATGACCTCAGCAAAATTTCCTTACATAGATGAAATTGCCATGCAAATACAAAGGCACATGGACATGGTAATCATTTCAAAGTACCATGGTAATACCATCACTGCATCATAGTACATGATTTTCTTGTATTAATACTAAACAACTATGACCTCACCAAAAAATTAAATAGTCAAAACATTTACATGCTACTACCATATTTATTATACTGTATATCCTTACATATATTGGAGTACAATGCAAATACCATGGTACAAACGTTCAAATAATCCAATACCACACACACACACACACACACATATATATCAAAGTACAGTAGGCTATTACTATACTTTCTTTTAACAATTAATACTAAGCAATCATGATCTCAGCACGATTTACAATGGTTTCCGAATACTGTACCATAATAGTATTGAAAGTACCATGGTATTTCTTTACATACACTGAAGTACCATGCGAATGCCATTGTATTTCAGAACCATTATAACCAGGAACCAGAGCATTACGATGCCATCACTGTATAATACCACCTCAGTACTTTCAGCAGCGCTCGTTCTAGTATAAAACAAACAATTAAAGGAGTTCTTTCAGACACGAGAGTAAAATCGCGCACGTCTCTCTCTCTGTAATGAATGATGCGCAGGTGACAGAAACGCACCTGTGTTTCCTCGCGAGCGCCGAGCTGAGGGTTCCATCGCTCCGCGCGCAGGGACTGTTCGGATCGGTCCGGTTCGGTTCGGTTCTCCTGCTGTCTGTCGTGTCTCCTCTCGAAGTGTCGGTTCCTCCTGAAGAAGAGTAGAAGTCAATCACATCACTCACTCCTCGAGGAAACGAGCGGAGCAGCTGTTTCTCCACACGCGCTGAACGCGAGACTGACGAAGATCACAGCGCGGAGTTCACCGACTGTGTGTGTGTGTGTGTGTGTGTGTGTGTGTGTGTGACTGAAGGAGGAGTCGTTTTGATGCACACAGCTCAAAAACTCTCAGTGTATAAGCCATTAAATATTTCACTATCATGTTTAAAACACAGAGGTTCTGTTAGATCATTTTGGTTAATGCAGGCCTATATTATTTTTAATTTAAGAAAAACGCAAAGATAATGTAATAAACATATATAATAATATAGGCCTACCTTAATTTTAACCAGAAAAATAATCTTTCGATTAAAGATTAAAAAATGCGTAGATTAGCCTATTAAAAAAAAAAAAAAACGATGTTACTTTTTTATTAACAATATCAAATTACATGTATATGACAAACATTATAAGCTACATGATATAAGCAATAAACATTAGGCTATACATGATATAACAATTATACACTAGAGGGGCTGCATACAAATACAAATTTATAGAAACATATTAAAGCGTTTACAAACTTTCACCGTTTTAATTGCTTTTTGTTTAATAGAAAATCGTAAAAAAATAATAATAATAATAAATAAATAAATAAAAATAAAAACTACTGTAAGGAAACGCGAACTATATGTCACACTCTGCGCATGCGCCTCCGCGCGAATTTTCGGACCAATGACCGCTATCTTCAAACTGTGTAAATCGCGATATTTAGATGGAAACTATGACAACAATAGCTGTGTTTCCATTACACTTCAAATTGTGCAAATTAAAATTACGAATTGAAAATACGCCTAATGTTAAAGCGTAAATTTCGCAAAAACTCCCATATATTGTAAAAAAAAAAAAAAAAAAAAAAAAAAAAAACGCACCATGCACATTTCTGAAGTAGCTCTGAAGTAGCAAAGATTAACGCATATGCCTCCTTGGAAAAATTATGGCCAAAATCCGTCAAAATCCATTGCCATGACTTATCGCAAGAGGAAAAAGTTACTTTTTAATCGCATAGCATTGGTTAATGGAAACACCATCATTTCGCAATACTTTTTTATCGACTTTATAAAATATCGCTAAAGCTTTGCGCAAATCTGTAATGGAAACGTGCATACAGATTGTAAGTTAGAAAGTTAGTTGTTTTGTTGTTGTTGTTTTCTGTGTTCTCCTTGTTATCTAATGATACTGATCAGGGTTTATATATATATATATATATTATATATATATATATATATATATATATATATATATATATATATATATACACATAGCTAGAAGGTTCTCACAAATGTAATGTTTATGGAATGTTCCAATAACTTTATTAATATTTGATATATGCGTTCTTATAACATTGAGAAGAAACATTCATAGAACAACATTCTCTGAATGTCCTTGATGTTATTTGTATGACATGATGAATAAGAAACATTTTTATAATCTTTAAAATAATGTTATAATCACAACAAGAAGTTCTTAGAATATTAAGAATACAAGTTCAGATAATGTTAGATTTTGGGTTAAAGTAAAGTTAGTAGAATGTTGCAAAAAAACCTTGTTGTAACCTTTAAATAACGTTCTAATCATGACAAGAAAACAACGTTTTTAGAATATTAAAAATAAACATTCAAATAACACTATATTCTGGGTAAAAAAAAAAAAAAAGTTAGTAGAATGCTATAAGAATGTTTTAGAAATGTCAAAACAACGTCTTTGTGACCAAAATTTGTTACATGGTACACATAAAGTGTGATGTGAACATTTTGATGATAAATGAGAGCCTGAATCTTGTTTATCGGTCTGTGTATCTCAGCTGCTGTGCACATTACAAACCATCCATGAAATGAACTGACGTATAGATGACTAGTAAGTGTAGCCTATATTTATTAAATCGATAGTTTAAATGATCGGTGAATATTACGGTGGACAGTTAAGAGCAACATATTGACGTGTTAATGGATGTTATTTCCTTCTACAGTAGGTTATATTCACGAACCCAACCACTTATCATCCAATTCTAGATACAAACTATCACAATTATCTCGTTAATCATCAGAGATCCTTTATTTCCTCCACACTTATCCAAATCACTCTAACAATTGGACAAATTAAAGTTGAACTATTATAAATTGAATTGTTGGCTACAGAGAGCAACGAAACCATGTCAAATCAAGCTGTCACTCAAACTAATGTTAAATTAAAACATTAGTTTTCATGCAGTTTTCTGGCAATAATGCATTTCAGTGTCATGCTTTTTTTTTGTCAGTTTTCATATGTGGCTCTGAAAGGTGTAAAACCCAATTATGAAATGTGAAGTTAGTGGCAGTGAATGCAAACCCAGAGAATAAATATGGAAAAATCATGCACTGATGCATTACTGTCGCTGTATAGACGGATAATTCACTAGTTATTTAAAGTATTGATTCAAGAACGAAACACTTGCTAGACTAGATTAATACACGCAGATGCCCTGTCATCATCATCATCCACGCATCAGATTATTGTGAGTTATGGCTGCAGATTGAATCTGTAAATTCATTTCATGGATGGTTTGTAATTTGTAGAGCAGTTGTGAGATACACAGACTGTAGAAATAGATCAACAGGATCCAGGATCTGGTTTAACATCTGAGGAGCAGAAAATCTTCAGCCTTTATGTGTTTATCAAAATCAATCAATACGATGATCAATATCTTTCCTGTCCAATTTAGTCACCATCACAAATCCTGTATTAATCTCCATCGGCACCGAACAACAAACGAGTGCAAAGGGAGGGAATGCTCTCTTTCTTTCTTACTTTCTTACTTTCTTTCTTTCTTTCTTTCTTTCTTTCTTTCTTTCTTATATTCTTTCTTTATTTCCTTCCTTCCTTCCTTTCCTATTCTTTCCTTCCTTCCTTCCTATTTTTCCTTCTTTCCTTCCGTCCTTCTTTCCTTC
>JANHFF010000442.1:0-35000 GCA_024542945.1 allo-octoploid hybrid of Carassius auratus x Cyprinus carpio
TTAAAAACTAAATTACTGATTTCAATCAACACAAATAAAAGCATAGAAACACATGGTCACTCAGCAGGACTCTGCGGGTGTGGCGTCAGGCCTCGGAGAGGGAATAACAGTCCTTGGCCCATGGTGCTTCCCGGGGATAAACAGCCCGGCAACCGTGCATGCACAGGAAAGAGACCAGTCTCTCAAGGAGAGGTGCGCTCAAAATTTAAACAGCGGCAATGACATTTACATTTAGTAATTTTGCAGATGCTTTTATCTAAAGGAACTTACAATTGGGGGATACATAAAGTGATTCTTCTTAAAGAGGCAAACAGACACAGGAAGTGCTTGTAATACGAAGTTTTAGGCATTGTTCAAATAAGTACAATCTAGAAAGAGAAGGAATAAATAAAGAGAAAGACCTTTTTTTTACGATGAAGTCAAGTAGCTTCGAAAGAGATGAGTTTTCAGCTGTCGCTTGAAAATTTTCAGGAATTCAGCATTCTGGATAGGGGTGGGAAGATCATTCCACCAGTCAGGAATGGTGAACGAGAATGTTCTGGAAAGGGATTTTAAGCCTGTCTATGATGGTACCACGAGGCATCGCTCACTAGCAGATCTCAGACTTCTGGAGGGGATGTAGATTTGTATTAATGAGTGGAAGAAGGTGGGTGCTGAGCCAGTGGCTGTTCTATATACTAGCATTAATGTGTTGAACTTGATGCGAGCCGCAACTGGTAGCCAGTGCAAGGAGATAAAGAGAAGTGTAACATGGACTTTTTTGGGCTTGTTGAAGACCAGTCGTGCCGCTGCATTCTGAATCATTTGTAGAGGTTGGATTGTGCTTGATGGAAGTCCAGCCAGAAGAGCATTGCAGTAGTCCAGCCTAGAAATGACAAGGGCCTGGACAAGAATTTGTGCCGCATGCTACGTTAGAAAGGGCCTAATGTTTCTGATGTTGTGCAATGCAAACCTGCAAGATCGAGCAGTCTTTGCAATGTGGTCTTTGAAGGTCACCTGGTCATCAAACTGAAGTTGATGGTGTAATTGTAGAAGAACCTAGCTGGATGGAGAAATTATGCTGTAGAGTTGGAGTAGCAAGGAAGACAAGAACCTCTGTCTTTACCAGGTTGAGCTGTAGGTGATATTCTTTCATCCATGCCAAGATGTCCACCAGGCAACTTGAGATCCACACAGCTACTATTGGATCATCTGGTTGAATTGAAAGATAGAGCTGTGTGTCATCAGTATAGCAATGGTAGGAGAAGCCATGTGCCTGTATGATGGGACCCAGTGATGTCGTGTATGTGGAGAAGAGGAGGGGTCCAAGAACTGATCCCTGAGGAACCCCAGTGACCAGCTGATGTGCTTTGGATACTTCCCCTCCCCAAGCCACCCTGAAAGACCTACCATTGAGATAGGATTCAAACCAGCGAAGTGGAATCCCTGTGATGCCCAGTAATGAGAGGGCAGACAGGAGGATCTGATGATTGACAGTGTCAAAGGCAGCAGATAGATCCACCAGAATACGAAATGATGATTTGGAATCAGCTTTCGCAGTCCTCAGGGCTTCCTTGACTGACAGAAGCTTAGTCTCAGTTGAATGGCAACTCCTGAAACCTGACTGGTTAGCGTCCAGTTTGTTGTTCTGTGAAAGAAACAGTGATACCTGGTTGAAAACAACTCTTTCGAGGGTTTTCAATATGAATGGAAGGAGAGAGACAGGTCTGTAGCTATCTGTAAGTGAAGTGTTTAATGTAGATTTTTTGAGCAGCAGGGTTTCCCGAGCCTGCTTGAATGCAGTGGGGAAGGTGCCTGTAAGGAGAGATGTGTTGATGATGTGTGTGAGTGCTGGTAAGAGTGTAGGAGAGATTGCTTGGAGAAGGTGTGAGGGGATTGGGCTGGAGAGGAGAAGTTTTGATACAACTGCCTCAGTGAGGGGACAGAAGGAGAAGATGGGAATTTTAGCAGTAGGTGTGGTTGGTTTGAAGTCCTGTGTGTGTGGGGCTGAGAATTGACCACTGATTGTTCTGGTTTTGTCTGTAAAGAATGTGGTGAAATCATCAGCTGTTATAGAAGTAGTGGAGAGGGACAGAGGAGAGAATTGAATGTTTTGAAGAGATTACATGTGTCTGCAGGGCTGTTGATCTTGTTGTGGAAGTATGAAGATTTGGCAGTATGGACTTCAGCAGAGAAAGATGAAAGCAAAGACTGATTCATACTCGGGTCTGATGGATCTTTTGATTTGATGAGCATCGGAACAAACTCAGGGCAGCAGAGAGAAAATGGCCTCTCTGCTGCCCTGAGTTTGGTCCGATGCTCACGAAGAACATCGGATAACCAGGGGTTAGAGGAGGCAGCCCGTGCTGGACTGGAAGAGAGAGGACAAATATCGTCTAGACAAGAGGTTAAAGTAGAGCATAAAGTGTCAGTTGCTGCATTCACATCAAGAGATGAGAAATAGAGGAGGAAGAGAGGAGGATACTAACAGGGGAAAGATGGGAGGGGGAAAGGGAGCATAGGTTTCGTCTAAAAGTAACTGGTATAGGGGTTGGTGGCACACAGATAGCAAAATGTAGTTTAAATGTAATGAAGAAATGGTCAGAGATAATGTAGGGGTTTTACCAGAATGTTGTCTGCAATACAATTGCGTGTGTAAATTAAGTCAAGTTGGTTGCCTGATTTGTGCGTGCTTGTAGTTATAAGTCATTTGAGATCAAATGATGAGGCTCCATTTGGTTCAGGTATGCCTCATCACAGGCTGCCAGCCCTGGTTATATCAGCGCCCCTCCTCTCTCATGCACCCACTCCTGTCGGGAACCTGGTGAAGGGGGCGATTAAGGGACTGGACGATGCCAATAATTAGGGGGGAGGCAGCTGACTCGTCACAACTCACACACACACTGATCTTACGGTCTATATGAGGATTTATTACACACATTTATTCTGACTGTCATTTCACTGACAGAAGTTCAGCTGCAGTATTAATGTCATGAAGAGAAAAGAAGAGACTCTATAACATCTCACTGATACTGATTCATCATGCAGCTCAAAGCATTATGGGTAGAACACAGTTTCACTGATGATCCAATAAATACATAAAACCCAGGATAGAGCGGCTGAGTGAATGTGGTCTGGACTGTATGGATGAGGCTCACTGTGTCAGAGACACCGTAGAAGGATAGAGTTCCTGCACTGTGATCCACAAACACTCCTATTCTACTGCTGATGGGCTTTACAGGGAGACAAGTCATTATCTTATTGTGTCTAAATGAGTAACTGGAGAAAGAGCAGATCAAACTCCAGGACTGATCATTATATCCAAACAAACACTCATTACCCTCTCCCTTCCTGCTGATGCTCTTATATGACACAGATATACACACACCATAATCTCCACTCCACTCAATCTCCCAGTAACAGCGTCCATACACACTCTCTCTACACAACACCTGCCACACATCAAATCTGTCTGGATGATCAGGATACGACTGATTTCTGCCAGTGTTAGTAATCACTCTGTTGCTCTTAGATAGACGGAGGAGTTTATTCACTGTTTTCAGATCCAGAGTGAGCTGGTGGGAATCTGATGGAGATAAAACACATCAGAATCAGGAATTATGAATCTGTTTGATCTTTTCATGTAGCTGCACTCAGTGAGTTTTTCTGCTTGTTTTCTTACTGACGTACATTGCAGGAATTCGTTCCTCTTCCTGGGAACAATGTTGGTGAATGTGACTGTGGAAATCAACAGACATGAACAGTGTGATTCTCATTATCCTGCATCCATTTCTAAGACTAAGATGTTCTGCATGATATGAGATGATGATGATGGACTGGTTCCTGAGAGCAGATGAATCTCCAGGACTTTACCTCTGTCTGAGATCTTCTTGAGCTCCTCTTTGCAGAAATCCTCCAGTTTGTCTCTCAGCTGATGGACAGATTCTCTCAGAACATCAAAAGAGACGAGATAACTGAAGAGATCATTATTTAAGTCTGAAGATTCAGGAGGTGCTGAGAGAGACTGGAGACTCTACAGAAAACAGAAATCAAACTCATCAGCTCCACACTTCACCCAATAACCTGCAGGAACATCAGATTTGTGCGGCTCTTGTTGACTTGACTGATCTTTAGTAACTCACCTTAAGACAGATTCAGGTTTGGTTTGGTTTCTATACAATGAAGCATTGCTAATACACAGCCTGACTTCATGTTTGGGGTCTTCATGGTCAAATTCATCAATGTGTTACAGGCAAATAAAAATACCTTTTTTTCAGGTTTGAGGATCACCTGATCCAATTTTGATGAACGTTACTCAGAATTGGCAATATCAAGTTCACTGATTTCACCATGACATAATAAATCAGAAAGGAAAATGGTAAAAAGTTGAAATTTTAGTGAAGTTTTGAACTGTTGGTGGCTATAGTGGTGTTTGACAGCTAATTATATCTTCCAGAAGAAAGATGATGATCAGATGATTGTCTGACTGATGATTATATAAAAAGACACTCATGAAATGTTTCTCTGTGAGTCTCTGTCACAGCAGGATCTGCTTAAGTCCACTATGATCCTGTTCTTCTAGATATGTGTTACCTGCAGGAACTGGATGTGATCCTGTGTGTGTGAAAGCTGCTCCAGCTCAGCGTCTCTCCTCCTCAGATCATTGATCTCCTGCTCCAGTCGCTCCAGTCGTCCTTCAGCTCGACTCACTGCAGTCTTTTCCTGATCTCTGATCAGTCGTATCAGCTCAGAGCGGCTTCTCTCAATGGGGCGGATGAGCTCAGTAAAGATCCTCTCACTGTCCTCCCCTGCTGTCTGTGCAGTCTACGGTTAGGACACACAGTGATTCAGCTTCAGTGAGTCTGAACTGAGACGGAGACAAACTTCTCTTCTTCTCCAGACTCACCTTCTGAGACTCCACAGTCTCTCTCAGCTGCTGAAGATCTTTCTCTCTCTGCTGGATTCTCTGCTGGAATGTCTTCTGCATCTCCTTCAGCTGCGTCTGCAGGACAAACAGATGATAGCGAATCTCACAGAAAACTACTGGCACTAAATCATCATGTGAACAGATGAATCCAGTAAAAGGGGAGCTGATAACAAATGGCTGTAGGTTCAAACTCCAGAAGTGATGATCAGTTATAATCATCATATCAGCATGAATTACTACAAGTGTAAGTATTATAAAAGTGAAACTGACACAGACGTAGAACTTCACACTGACAGTGTTTCTGCTGTGTAGCAGAGCTTGAACTTTGACTGATGGAAATATATATTTTGTCAAAGAACAGGTGAATAGTATAATCAAGGCCCATTTTAAGAAACATTGTGTTGATAAAGGTTTATGGTGCATCTTTAGCAAACAGTGGAAGTTTTCTTTCAGCTACTGTTCATTTCTGCTGCAATGTGACGTGTGAATGCTGTAAGCTGTTAATATGGGTGCCTATATAAATACATATGAAACGATTGTCAGCAACATTTCATTAGCGTCTAGTTTTAAATACCTGTTTCTCTGTCCTCTGGTCTGCTGCTGATACAATGTCGTGGTTTTTATGTTCAATAATCATACACAGCACACATATACATTTCTGATCAGTGCGACAGAAAACCTCAAGGATCTTCTCATGTTTCTGGCAGATCATCTCCTGCAGTCGTCCAGTGGCTTCAGTCAAATTGTGTCTCTTTCCTTTAAACCAACTCTCATGTTGTTCGAGGTGATTCTGACAGTAAGAGTTCAGACACACCAGACAGAACTTGACGGCTTTGTATTTTCTTTCAGTACAGACGTCACACTGCACATCTCTAGCTCCAGCGTCACAGTCAGCAGGAAGTTTGGTCTTCTTGGTTTTCTCCACCACTTCAGCCAGCATGGTGTTTCTAGCTAAAGCAGGTCTTGGACTGAAGGTCTGTCTGCAATGAGGGCAGCTGTAGACTCTCTCCTGATCTTCCTGATTCCAGCAGTCTGTAATACAGCTCTCACAGTAACTGTCCACAGGAAGTTGTCACTGGATCCTTCAGCAGATCCAGACACAATGAACACAAGAACTCATCCTGAGAAATTCTGGTTTCTGACATTTTACTGCATGAATACAGAGACACAAACACACATTAGCTCAACTACACTTCAGTTTCTTTTTCACTGAAATCAGGTGATTCCTGTTTCCTGGATCTGTGTTTCAGTCACGTGTTTGTCTGCACATTCTCTCATACTGTAACACCTTCATGTTTCTGCAGTCTGTTAGATGTGCAGAATCTCTGTCTCATATGTCAGGTGTTAAAAAAAATACTCTGCACACACTTTTACTACAATGCACTGTAAAAATAATCCTGTGTATTTACAGTACGTTACTGTAGAAAAACATTGGCAGCAATGGATGCCAGAAATTCACTGTAAAAATATGTTGATGGCTTTTCAGATACCCTGGATTTATTTTAAAACTATTTTTACTCAGATGCTAGTCAACTACATAAATACAAAGTAGCAGCAAGTAAATTAAATTCAATATGAAAAAAAAGTATTTTCTAATCCAAAACATCTTTCTTTTATGATTTTGAAAAATCATTTTTACAGTGCATTATGGGGCAACAGTTCAGTGCACAAAACTCCATCAAAAAACACACAAGACACTAAAATAATGCAGTAAACACAGAAAATATAATATAAAACAAAAACAAGAAGCAACATTATTACTTTAAAAATGTAATAATAAAGTGTAACCAAATGTGATGCATCATGGAGGAAATTCGTGTCGTGCCCCCCATTAGAGCTTCCAGGTGAGTTTGAGATTTCAATTTCTCATTCGACGCTCGTGAAGAAGATGGGGTATCACTCTCAGAGTCGGAGGGTGGGCTAGAGCCATCTGAAGCAGATGCCTCAGTGGATCCAGTCCCCACGGGGGCTGAGTTTCAGTCTGAGGCAGACACTGAAATGGCAGCTGTGCCTTCCTGGCACTTCATTGTACAGTCCCTACTTCATTGTACCCAAGAAAGGAGGGGGGCTCAGGCAATCTTGGACCTGAGGGTTCTGAACTGGGCCCATCACAGGCTTCTGTGTAGAATGCTTACCCTCAAACACACGTTGACATGTGTCAGGTATCAGGATTGGTTTACGATAGACCTGGAGAATACTTTCTTGTTTCGATCCTTCCAAGACACAGGCCATTTCTACTGTTTGCCTTTACAGGTCAGGCAAATCAGTACAACGTTCTTCCCTTCAGGCTGTCTCGGTCTCCTTGTGTCTTTATGAAAGTTGCAGAGGCTGACTTTGTGGGCATTCACATTCTCAACTAACTAGATGACTGGCTTATTTTTGTTGGTTGGTTGGTTGGCTTGCGAATACAGAGATGTGGACCTTGACTATTTAGCTTAACTGTAACTTCAGGTCAACTGGGAAAAGGGCAAACACTCCCTGGTGCAGAGTATCTCTTTTCTCTGTGTAGATCTTGACTCGGTCACTTTGACAACACACAACTCAAAAGTCCATGCCCAGTCTGTGCTGAACTGCTTGAGAGCTCTCAAGTACAAAACAGTGGTCCATCTTAAATACTTTCAGAGGCTACTGGGGCATATGACATCCTCAGCCATGGTCACACTGTTAGGGTTGATGCATATGAGATTGCTTCAGCACTGACCTCATAACCGAGTCCTGAGATACACATTATGTGAGAATCTGAGTATGGGTCACCATACTTGGCTGTATGTCACATCACTCATTGCCCACTGTGGTATTCCCTGACCAAGGCCCCCCTCAACATGGACGCACTGGTGCACAGCTGGCCCAGGAATCTACGTAAGTATGTTTTCCCCCAGTGAGCCTCATCGCGTAGACACTGTGCAAGGTCAGGGAGGACAGACAGCAAGTCTCGATGGTGGCCCCTTTTTGGCCCAACAAGACTTGGATCTCGGATCTGGTGCTGGTGGCATCAGCTCCTCCCTGGCAGATTCCTCTGAGGAGAAACCTTCTCTACCAGGGGAAGGGCACAATCTGGCACCCACGTCCAGATCACTGGAACCTGCATGTTCGGTCCCTGGACGTGACCAGGAGGAGTTCAAAGATCTCTCACCTGCAGTGGTGAAAACCATCACACAGGCCAAGGCCCCCTCGACGAGGCGACTATATGATTTGAATTGCTGTTTTTTTTTTTTTTTTGTAAATTGGTGTTCTTCCCAGGGGAAAGACCCTCCCAGATGTGGTATCGGATCAGTGCTTTTCTTCCTCCAGCAAGGCCTGGATAGAAACCTGTCTGCCTCTATTATTAAGGTGTATTTGGCTGCCATTGCAGCAAATCACGACACCATAGACAGCAGATCAGTAAGGAAACACAATCTTGTTATCAGATTCCTAAGAGGTGCCCGGAGGTTAAATCTTCCAAGGCCGTGCCTCATCCCCTCTTGGGATCTACCTGTGGTCCTTCAGGCCTTACAGAGAGATCTGTTTGAGCCCCTTCAGTCAGTTGAGCTTGGTGCCCTCTCTATGAAGACGGCCCTCCTGACTGTGTTCACTTCTATCAAGAGGCTGGGGGATCGTCAAGCTCTCTCTGTTAGTGAATCATGCCTAGAATTTGGACCAGCAGACTCTCACGTTATCATGAGACCCCAGCCAGGATATGTGCCCTAGGTCCCCACCACTCCTTTTAGGGATCAGTTAGCGACTTTGCAAGCTATTCCCCAGCAGGAGGGGGACCCTGACCTGTCTTTGTTGTGCCCAGTGTGCATGTATTTGGAATGCACACAGAGTTTCAGATCATCTGAACAGCTCTTTGTCTGCTTTGGAGGTCAGCAGAAAAGGAATGCTCTCTCCAAACAAAGGATTTCCCACTGGATTGTGGGTGCTATCCTTAAGGCCTATGAGGCCAGAGGTTTACCATGCCCACTGGGAGTGAGGGCTCAGTTCAGTTTAAATAGTATCTGTGCAATAATTTGCAATCAAGTCAACGATATCGCTGTAAATGAAGTGTCCCCAACTAAGCAAGCCAGAGGTGACAGCGGCAAGGAACCAAAACTCCATCGGTGACAGAATGGAGAAAAAACCTTGGGAGAAACCAGGCTCAGTCGGGGGGCCAGTTCTCCTCTGACCAGACGAAACCAGCAGTTCAATTCCAGGCTGCAGCAAAGTCAGATTGTGCAGAAGAATCATCTGTTTCCTATGGTCTTGTCCCGGTGGTCATCTGAGACAAGGTCTTTACAGGGGATCTGTCTCTGGGGCTCTAGTTGTCCTGGTCTCCGCTGTCTTTCAGGGCTGTAGAAGTCCTTTCTAGGTGCTGATCCACAATCTTGGCTGGATACATACTGGATCCAGGTGACTGCAGTGACCCTCTGACTTGGAAACAGACTGGATCTGGTGGCTACGGTGACCTCGGAATAAGAGAGAAACAGACTAATATAAGCGTAGATGCCATTCTTCTAACGATGTAGCAAGTACATCGGGTGTTATGGGAAGTGTTCCCGGTTCCGGTTTACCTAATTAATGCAGCCTAAAAATCCTTTAACGGATTTGTATATTAGAAGTGTATTAGTATGTTATGTGTAAGCCAGGTTAAAGAGATGGGTCTTTAATCTAGATTTAAACTGCAAGAGTGTGTCTGCCTCCCGAACAATGTTAGGTAGGTTATTCCAGAGTTTGGGCACTAAATAGGAGAAGGATCTGCTGCCCGCAGTTAACTTTGATATTCTAGGTATTATCAAATTGCCCGAGTTTTGAGAACGCAGCAGACGTGGAGGACTATAATGTAACAAGAGCTTGTTCAAATACTGAGGTGCTAAACCATTCAGGGCTTTATAAGTAATAAGTAAGATTTTAAAATCTATACGATGTTTGATAGGGAGCCAGTGCAGTGTTGACAGGACCGGGCTAATATGATCATACTTCCTGGTTCTAGTAAGAACTCTAACTGCTGCATTTTGGACTAACTGGAGTTTGTTTACTAAGCGTGCAGAACAACCACCCAATAAAGTATTACAATAGTCTAACCTTGAGGTCATAAACGCATGGATTAACATTTCTGCATTTGACATTGAGAGCATAGGCCGTAATTTAGATATATTTTTGAGATGGAAAAATAGTTTTACAAATGCTAGAAATGTGGCCTTCTAAGGAAAGGTTGCTATCAAATAGCACACCTAGGTTGCTAACTGATGACGAAGAATTGACAGAGCAGCCATCAAATCTTAGACAGCGTTCTAGGTCATTATATGCAGAGCTTTTAGGTCCTATAATTAACACCTCTGTTTTTTTCAGAATTTAGCAGTAAGAAATTACTCGTCATCCAGTTTTTTATATTGACTATGCATTCCGTTAGTTTTTCAAATTGGTATGTTTCGCCGGGCCGCGAAGAAATATAGAACTGAGTATCATCAGCATAACAGTGAAAGCTAACACCGTGTTTCCTGATGATATTTCCCAAGGGTAACATGTAAAGCGTGAAGAGTAACGGCCCTAGTACTGAGCCTTGAGGTACTCCATACTGCACTTGTGAACGATATGATACCTCTTCATTCACTGCTACGAATTGATGGCGGTCATATGAACGATTTAAACCATGCTAATGCACTTCCATTAATACCAACAAAGTGTTCTAGCCTATGCAAAAGAATAGTGTGGTCAATAGTGTCGAACGCAGCACTAAGATCCAATAGCACTAATAGAGAGATACAACCACGATCAGATGATAAGAGCAGGTCATTTGTAACTCTAAGGAGAGCAGTCTCAGTACTATGATATGGTCTAAATCCTGACTGGAAACCCTCACAGATGCCATTTTTCTCTAAGAAGGAATATAATTGTGAGGATACTACCTTTACTAGTATCTTGGACAGAAAAGGGAGATTCGAGATCGGCCTATAATTAACTAGTTCTTTGGGGTCAGGTTGTGGTTTTTTTGATGAGAGGCTTAATAACAGCCAGTTTGAAGGTTTTGGCGACATATCCTAATAACAATGAGGAATTAATAATAGTCAGAAGAGGATCTATGACTTCTGGAAGCACCTCTTTTAGGAGCTTAGATGGAATAGGGTCTAACATACATGTTGTTGGTTTAGATGATTTAACAAGTTTATACAATTCTTCCTGTCCTATAGTAGAGAATGAGTGGAACTGTTCCTCAGGGGATCTATAGTGCACTGTCTGATGTGATACTGTAGCTGATGGCTGCATGGTTACAATTTTATCTCTAATAGTATCGACTTTAGAAGTAAAGTAGTTCATAAAGTCATTACTGCTGTGATGTTGGGAAATGTCAACACTTGTTGATGCTTTATTTTTCGTTAATTTAGCCACTGTATTGAATAAATACCTGGGGTTATGTTTGTTTTCTTCTAAAAGAGACGAAAAGTAATCAGATTTAGCAGTTTTTAATGCTTTTCTGTAAGATAGGTTACTTTCCCTCCAAGCAATACGAAATACCTCTAGTTTTGTTTTCCTCCAGCTGCGCTCCATTTTCGGGGCTGCTCTCTTTAGGGTGCGAGTGTGCTCATTATACCACGGTGTCAGACTGTTTTCCTTAACCTTCCTTAAGCGTAAAGGAGCAACTGTATTTAAAATACTAGAAAAGAGAGAGTCCATAGTTTCTGTTACATCATCAAGTTGTTCTGAGGTTTTGGATATGCTAAGGAATTGGGATACATCAGGAAGATTACTTACAAAGCAGTCTTTTGTGGTAGAAGTGATGGTTCTACCATACTTGTAACAAGAAGTAGAATTTACAGTTTTAGCTATATGAAGTTTGCACAAAACTAAATAATGATCTGAGATATCATCGCTTGGCTGCATAATTTCAACACCATCAACATCAATTCCATGTGACAGCATTAAATCTAGAGTATGATTTCGACAATGAGTAGGTCCTAAGACGTGTTGTCTAACCCCAATAGAGTTCAGAATGTCTATAAATGCTGATCCCAATGCATCTTTTTCATTATCAACATGGATATTAAAATCACCAACAATTAAAACTTTATCTGCAGCCAGCACTAACTCGGATGTAAAATCAGCAAACTCTTTAATAAAGTCTGTATGGTGCCCTGGTGGCCTGTATACAGTAGCCAGCACAAACATCACAGGGGATTTATCATTAACATTTGTTTCTCTGGATAATGTTATATTAAGCACCATTACTTCAAACGAGTTATACTTGAAGCCTGCCCTCTGAGAAATCCTGAAAACATTGTTATAAATTGAAGCAACACCTCCCCCTTTACCTTTTGGACGTGGCTCATGATTATAACAGTAATCTTGGGGCGTAGACTCATTTAAAATAATGTAATCATCAGGTTTTAGCAAGGTTTCTGTCAAACAGAGTGCATCTAGATTATGATCCTGACCTGGGCCCCAGTTAGTCAAGTATAAACTCTAAGTCTATGTGCCATATTTCTAGAAAGAAGAGCGGCACCACCCCAGGAGGGATGAAGATCATCTCTTTTCAACAGGTCAGGTCTGCCCCAAAAACTCGTCCAATTGTCTATGAAACCTATGTTATTCTGCGGGCACCACTTAGACATCCAGCCATTGTGTGATGACAATCTGCTATGTATCTCATCACCACGGTAAGCAGGGAGGGAACCAGAGCATATTACAGTGTCTGACATCATGCTTGCAAGTTCACACACCTCTTTAATGTTATTTTTAGTGATCTCCGACTGGCGAAGTTGAACATCATTAGCACCAGCGTGAATAACAATCTTACTGTATTTACGTTTAGCGTTAGCCAGCACTTTTAAATTTGCTAAGATGTCAGGCGCTCTGGCTCCCGGTAAACATTGGACTATGGTGGCTGGTGTCTCTATTTTCACATTCCGTACAGTAGAATCGCCAATAACTAGAGCACTTTCATCAGGTTTCTCAGTGGGTGCATCACTGAGTGGGGAGAACCTGTTTAATGTTTTGATCGGAACAGAAGAGTGGTGTTTAGACCCACGACTATGCCGCCTCACAGTCACCCAGTTGCCCTGCTGCAAAGGCCCTGTTACCGGAACCGAACAATGTACAGGACTCCCTGAGCTAGACGTATCCAAAGCCGTATCTAGAGCCCTCACATTCTTACTGTCTTACAATTAAAGTTTGGATGCGTGTCTCTAATTCTGAAATCTTCTCTGTCAGCCTAACTATTTCCCTGCATTTATCACATGTGAATCCCTTGTCACCGACAGAGATAGATAAACTATACATGTGGCAAGCAGTGCAAATAGCAATAGCAGGAGAAGCCATTACTCACCGTGCTTGATGAAAGATTCTTACCACAGTTGTTTGATGAACTTGTGAAAAACCGGAGAGAGAGTAGCGAGAGAGAGAGGAGGAAAGAAAACAGTGATAGGCACAAATGGAAACGCTAATGACAAGCTAACGAGTGCTAACGTGATGCAGGTGCACTGCACTCGCGGATTTAAAATAAAAGTGAATGATCAAATTAATCAGATTAGATTGATAGATAATATCAGAAATATGGTGGGAATTAAGTTATATTTTATCACTTTAAACAACAGAGAGTGATAGTAATATAAGGATTTTACAGAAAAACAAAGCTACACGGAGCTACGATCACAAAACAGCAGCAAGGCAAGCAGGAAGCAGGAATAACACTGTCCAACAGCGACACCTGCAGGTAGGAGTGCTCAATTCTTGTGTAGTTCAGTTTTGAGGAGGAACTCCTCAGAACAAAACAAATGAGAAAATGCCACACTGGCCAATTTATACCTGGATGTCCGGGGGATGGCCAGCTATGCACATTTTGCTCGCCAATTGTCAACTGTCAATTGCTCCAGCTGTGTTGGTCATCATGACAGTATGCCAGGAGGTAACGTCCAAGATCCTGGATCTTCCGCTCAGTCTGGCCGTTTGTCTGGAGATGGTAACCAGAGGACAAGCTCACAGTGACCCCTAGCAGCCGAAAGAACACTCTCCAGACATAGGAAAGGAATTGGGGCCCTCTGTCAGAGACGATGTCTTCGGGAATTCCGAAATTTCTGAAGACATGTGTGAATAGACCTTCTGCAGTTTCGAGAGCAGTTGGAAGTCCCTTGAGAGGTATTACCTTGCAGGCCTTAGAGAAACGATCTACAACTACCAGGATACAGGTGTTCCCTTCGGAGTTAGGAAGGTCAGTCACAAAATCAATTCCTATGTGGGACCATGGTCGTTGCAGGATCGGTAGGGGCACAAGCTTGCCTACTGGGAGATGTCAAGGGGTTTTTGACATGGCGCAGACTGAGCAACTGCGGACGTACCTGATGACATCACAGGACTTACTAGGCCACCAGTACCGAGCTTGGAGGAGTGAGAGGGTCCGTTGGCTGCCTGGATGTCCAGAGCCCGGTACATTGTGAACTGAGCCCAGAAGGGATTGATGTTGGGAAGTTGGCACAAATATTTTCCCTTCTGTGCCTCCCAGCGGATCAGGTTCAATGAGAGTGGCACCTCGGATGTCGTCATTGATGTTCCACTGAATGCGGCTTACGATCAGGGCTGGAGGGAGAATGGGTTCTGGATCTGTTGGTGAGTCAGGAGTATGCATGCGTAAGAGGGCATCAGCCTTACTGTTATGATTTCCTGGGTGGTAACTGATAGTGAACGTGAACCTAGTGAAGAACAATGCCAGCTTGACAGGGTTACGCCTTTTGGCGATTCTTGTGATCAGTGATAATGGTGAAAGGGTGATTAGCTCCCTCCAGCTAATGCCGGTCTGCTCCGCTGGGGTCAGTTTCTTAGAGTAGTATGCGCAAGGCTGGAGACGAGGTGGCTCACCATAATGTTGAGACAGCACGGCCCTGACGCCGGTAGTGGAGGCGTCCACTCTAACTACAAAGGGCACATTCGCGTAAGGATGACGCAGGATTGGGGCCGTGCTGAATGCTTTCTTTAGTTTCTTGAAGGTTTCGTGGGCATTGGGGGTCCAGGACAGGGACTTGAGATTTCCTCGGAGCATGGAAGTCAGTGGGGCCGTGTGGAGACCGAAATCCTTGATAAATCAATGATAAAAGTTAGAATATCCTAGAAACCTCTGGAGCTCCTTCACAGTCTAGGGAAGAGGCCACAGCTTGACAGAATCTACCTTCCCCTGGTCCATCTGAATCCCATCCTGGCCGATGATGTAACCCAGGAACTGCACAGTGGGGTGATGGAATTCGCATTTCTCCAGCTTTAAGAAGAGGTGGTGCTGAAGGAGCTTCTGAAGGACCTGCTGTACGTGTTGGCGATGGTCGGCCAGGTTCTGGGAGTTAATGAGTATGTTGTTAATGTAGACAATTACAGAGCAGTGGAGGAACTCCCGGATCCCCTCGTTCATGAACCACTGGAAGACAGACATTGCATGACTAAGTTAAGGAAGCTTTACCATCTGGGAGTTCAGAGCTCTATAGCAAGCCCCCATCCTTCTTGCCCATGAAGAAGAAACTTGAAGCCGCTGGTGAGGTGGAAGGCCGGATGTATCCTTGGTTGAGAGTCTCCTTTATGTATTCCTCCATGGCCTTGCGCTCCGGGATGGACAGCTCTGCCCTTGGGGAGTTTCGCTCCAGGCTCCCAGCAAGTCGATGGCACAGTCCCATGGCTGATGAGGTGGAAGTTAGGTGACTGCCTGGTTACTGAAGACATCCTGTAACGGCCTATAATCAGATGGGACTGCAACCTGCTCCTGTGGCTCAGGGCTTTCAATGAGGGTCGATGCAACTTGAACTGAACTAGGTCTTGGGTGTGGAGTAGGCAGAGACATGAGAAAGTTACAATGACAGTGCTTGCTCCGGCAAGTAACCTCACACAAGTCCCATCTGATCTCTGGAGAATGGAGAACCAGCCAGGGGCATCCCAGGATGATGTCAGCGGTGGGTCTCTCCAGTACCAAAAAGGTGATTTCCTCCTCGTGGAAATTTCCAATTCTTAGCTTCAGTGGTAGTGCTCTGAACTTCACCCATCCACGTCCTAGCGGTTTTCCCTGGATTGTTTCGACTCGGAACTTCTGGGAATGGCGTTTCCGGGGCAGATGAAGATGACTCAATATGATATGAAATTGCCCGAGGAACCCGAGTCGATGAAGGCAGGGACTGTAACAGAATAGTCTGGGGCGAGTAGTTGTACTGACAGATTTGAAAGCGAGGAAATGACTGGGTCTATTTGGAGGGTACTCGCCGCTGGACGTGGGGGTCGAACTGGACAGGTTCTGATGTAGTGATCCTATGCAGCACATTAGAGGCACAGACCTGCCACTAGGCAGTGAGCACATTCAAAGTGGGTGAGCCGGGAGGAATCCATTCGCATTGGCTCAGGTACAGGAGGCACCACAATGGGCACAACAGACTGGTGGGTGGCTTCTGTGACGGGACATGCAGACAGGCACTGGGAGATTTGGTTGGCTTTTTGCATGACACTTTACAGACCTGCAGAGACACTCGGAGCCTGTGGCAGGGGATACAATCCATTACGGACTACAAGCCCCCACCGCGGACCTGTGACACCAACATCTCCCTGCTGAACCAGCTGAACACCTTCTTTGATCGCTTTGAGGAACAAAACAGCACCACTGCACAGAAGCCTCCACCTCCTCCCGGTGACCAGGTGATGACGCTGACCCCAGACAGCGTGAGGAGATCCTTCAGTCAGGCTGTTGTTCCCACATGCTTCAAAGCTACCACCATCATTCCAGTCCCGAAGAAGCCGTCTCCATCCTGCTTCAATGACTACCATCCTGTTGAACTTACTCCCATCCTCATGAAGTGCTTAGAATGGCTAGTCATGCACCATATCAAGTCTGCCCTCACCCCCTCCCTGGACCCCTTCCAGTTTGCATATTGGTCCAACTGTTCAACCGATGACGCCATCGCAACTACCCTCCACACAGCACTTAAACATATAGACAAAAAGGACTCATACGTCAGAATACTGTTCGTAGACTTCAGTTCAGCATTCAACACAATCATACCGCAACAGCTCATTTATAATCTGGTCCAGCTGGGACTCAACACTTCGATGTGCAACTGGCTGTTGGACTTTCTGACTGGAAGACCTCAGGCAGTATGGGTCGGTAGCAACACATCCAGCACCATCACACTGAACACTGGGGCCCCCCAAGGATGTGTGCTGAGCCCCCTCCTCTTTACTCTGCTGACCCACGACTGCACACCATCACACAACTCCAACCTCTTTATTAAGTTTGCGGATGACACGACTGTGGTGGGTCTCTTTAGCAACAGAGATGAGACAAACTACAGGAGCGAGGTGAGCCGCCTGGCCGGATGGTGCAGTGACAACAATCTCTCTCTGAATGTGGAAAAGACGAAGGAGATTGTTGTTGACTTCAGGAGAGTGCACACTCAGCATGCTCCTCTGACCATCAACGGTGTGACTGTGGAGAGAGTGAGCAGCACCAAGTTCCTAGGTGTGCAAATCACAGAGGACCTCTCCTGGACCGACAACACCGCAGCACTGGCCACAGCAGCGTCTCTACTTCCTCCACAAACTGAGAAGAGCTAGAGCCCTGGCCCCCATCATGTGCACCTTCTACAAAGGCACCATCGAGATTAGCTGCATCACTGTGTGGTATGGCGCCTGCAATGCGTCCTGCCGGAAGACTCTTCAACACATAGTGAGAGCAGCTGAGAAGATCATTGGTGTCTCTCTCCCCTCACTCCAGGACATTTACAGAACCCGTCTCACTCGCAAAGCCCTCTGCATTGCAGGTGATCCCACTCACCCATCACACAGCTTCTTCAGCCTGCTGCCATCAGGGAGGAGACTGCGGAGTCTCCAGGCCAGGACTGAAGGACAGCTTCGCTCCCGAACTTGCCCCCCTTTCCCTCTTCTGCCCCAGGCACCACTGAACTATGAACCACCCCCCCCCCCCCCCCCAGGTCCCACATCCCCAGGTCCTTCCACTTCCCCCTCCCACTAACATACGGTGACATGCACCAGTCGCTTTGTGCAGCATTGGTCTGCTCACTACCTCACTCAGCATAGAATTGACGTCATTCTACTACCTCTTCAGTCAGTTTAAATAAAAGAACTGCTCTCTGAGCCCTTTGTCACTTTAAATCAGACTGAATAAGCTTTTTTGCACTACAATCTTTTTATCTGCACTGTTGGTTCACCTCATTGGTTGGCACTGCTTTATTTAACTTTATGAATTTTTTTTTATTATTATTTTTTTATTTTTTACATGCCCTTATTTGTATAGTTGTATTTTATATTTTATATTTGATCTGTATCTATCTGTATTTTTAGGCTCTACTGTTAGTGTTATCTGTATGCACCATGGGTCTGAAAGTAACGCATTTTCAATTCTCTGTATGTATGTACTGTACATGTGGAAGAAATGACAATAAAGCAGACTTGACGACTTGAGAAGGTTAAAGAAAGTAGATAATTAACTGTCTGAGACGTGATCTGTGTGGATTTGTACAGAGTTGTTTCAATATCATCTTTAACTGCTAAAAGGACGTTGCAGGACTATGTGTGGCAGAATCTGAGGACACCTGGCTGAGATTTCATTGGTGGATCTGATACTACAGCGATGTTAAAAATAAGTCAAAGAGAGTAAATGAAGTGCCTGAGGCTCGTTCATGAACACATTCACTCTCTCTCACAGCATTCATGACAGTTAGCAGCATTTAGGGATATAAATCAAAGAAAACTCCCCTGTGTGTCTTTGTCTCTCTATGGTTCTCTCTCCTCGACAGCACATTCCTCTCAGATCATGTGTGAGATCATATTCAGTCTCATCTCAGATTAGCTGGAGCTCAAAGCACAGGAATTCAGTGAGGACGGACAGCAGATACACACACTTGTGTAGAGATGAGCTTCTCCTGTACAAATACACCTTCAGCATGTATAATGTCAGTCTGATCAACTCATAAGAGACAGAATTAGAGATGATGTTCATATGTTAGTCAGTGGTGCCCTCTGGTGCTTCTCTAATTCAGTGCATGATGTTGGGAAGATCTGAGAGAAAAAAAAAAAATGTCAAAAGACCATAAAGCAGCAAACTATGAAAGCTTGTTTCCACCACGCCATAGAAAATAATTTATTTCACAATTCTTACTTTTGTTTGCAATTCTGAGTTTATATGTCACAATTTTGACTGTGTTTCTGTTAATTCTGAATTTAACCTCCTGATTGTAACTTTTTTTTTTTTTACTCTTTTGTAATTCTGAATTTTAACTTTTTTGTCACAATTGTGACTTTTTCATAATTCTGAGTTTAAATCTCACAACTTTGACTGTTTTTCTCACAAGTCTTACTTTTTGTCATTCTGAGTTTATATTTCACAATTTCTAATTTTTTGTCAGTTCTCACCTTTTTTTCCCTCACATTTTTTTTGCAATTCTGTTGCACAACTTTGTTTTTATATATTCTATATAAATGTGAGATATAAACTCACAATCGCAAGACAAACTTGAAATTGTGAGAGTAAGTCAGAATTGTGACATTAAAAAATGCAATTACATTTTTTTTTACATATATATATATATATATATATATATATATATATATATATATATATATAAACAGGCTTACTTAGTAAACTTTTGAAATATATATATGTTAGTTCATAATTAAAAATAAATAAAATAAACTGCAACAATAACATAAACAAAATGTTGAAAGTACTGTTGTTAAAGTTACTTGTAACAATGACTTTAAAGATACTCATTGTTACAGAGGTAACCACCCGAGCCATAAAAAATAAATAATTATTAAATACAATAACAAAGACTGTGAAAGTGTCTTACAGAGCACTATTATAGTTTGTAGTTAATATTTGAAATTGCTGGTTACTTTTATACTTTGTTTTCATTTCAGAATTCAGTTTTTTATTATTTATTTTCAGTAACAGAGCAGCAGCAGGTAGACAGCTGTCAAACTGTTTCACACTGAAAGTATTTCTTTTGTAAAGAGCATCATGTTTGTGTCAGTGCAGGTTTATGTCAGCAGGTGGCGCTGTTCTGTGAGTCACACCGGGCTTTTGGACAGAAATCATGCAAGAAATCACCTTTACCAACAAATGATGCAGAAAACATCAGACACTATAGTTCAGCTTTCTGCAGAAAAACAGACAATTACAACTCATGTGTTGTACAGTACAGATATTAATGAAACGTTTAAAATAATCATATATTAACAGTTGTACGGCCAAAGTGTCACAACCAGCGGAGGTTCTAGAGTGAGTAGATATCTGGGGCTTACAGACATTCATGTGTGTGTCACAATACACAAGATACACTTATTTAAAAATAAATAAACAAATTAATAAACATTTAAAGGGAGATTAAGAACAGACACACGAGATATCAGAAAAATGTAAATATTGGAAAATACAATAATTAGATAAAAAGGTCTATTTCATGGCAAAAAAAAAAAGTAAAAATAAAAAATAAAAAAACATATATATATATATATATATATATATATATATATATATATATATATATATATATATATATAAACAAATTAATAAACATTAAAAGTGAGATTATTAGATTTGTGTTGGATGTTAACTTTAGAACAGAAAATGGATATTTATTTTATTTGTAAACATCATAGTTTTTTCGTTTATTTCAGTTAATGTCATAAAACTAGCGAGTTAAGCCTGTAATAGTGCTGACAGTGTCGTGTAAACATGACTGAAGACGAGAAAAGAAGAACAGATGAACCGATTCATTTGAGTGAGTCACTTACACTGGAACCGCTCCGATTGATTAAAACTCGAGACTTTGATTATTCAGTTCAAGTGATTCAGTAGCCAAAACCAGTTAAAAGGAGCCATTCATTTTCGTATTACTGCATCGCTTAAAAAGCTTGAAGTGATGGGTGAAACCGAGCTTTCTGAAACTCCGAATCAGTTAAAAAATATTGCGTAGTAAAATGATTCACTGTTTCGAAGCGCTCTAATCGGATCGCGAATCATTTGGTTCAGATCGGGACTTCGGAGCGGGTTCGAGAAGCCTTTATCTTCTAACAGTACAAAACATCAAACAGTTAAGACAGTACAATTCTAAAAACAAAACACAGGAAAAAAGAAAGAAAGTATACACAGATACAAGGTAAAAAAAAAATAAATAAATAAATAAATTCACCTGAAGAGGGCACATAACATGATTGCAGAGACACAGTTTTCACCGCTTTAGGATTAACAGCCTAACTTTGGATATTTCCATATACTTACATATAGATCAACTCTGAATAAAGAAAAGAGAGGTTTAGAGCCAATAAATAAAAGTAAAGTAATATTTTGTTCCCTAGGTATTGCTTATTTTTTGGACCCCACTGACAGAAGCGACATAATGCCAGTGGGTTTTTATGTTAATCAAGCCGATGTATTCTAGGTTGATCTGTCTTGTATTAGTTTCACACACATGAGCTGGATGTTTGCCTGTACTCACATGTAGAAAAACACTGGAGACTCAGATGAAGCTGATACTGAGTGACGGAACATTCCCGTCTCTGTGAACACAGTCTCACTGTGGTTTAGTACAGTAAGAGTTTTATTCAGCATCGTGTCAATATATCAGCAGTTCAGACTCTCACACACGTACTGATTAAACTGTGTTTCCTGTCACCGAGGAACTTAACCACTGAGAAGCACAGAGGAACATTCAGAGAGAAAGACAGAGGGAAAATCCACGGGAAATTAAAAGGACAATTTAAAGGCTGAGGCATGTTAAGCAAACACAGGCGCTCCAGCAGCGGCTCCTCACACACTCACAGCACGGCGCTTGTGTTCCAGAGACTGAGTCTGCTTCAGCTGCTCTCTGTCAGTGTGACGTATGATCTTCAGCCTGTTCAGAACTAAACATGGGGAGCGGGGCATGTTGTCACACTTTACACTGCAGTGAAAATTTCTCAGGATGGGTTTAGTCACTTTCTTTTGAGAAAATGAGTTTGAGTTTGATAAAAAAAAAAAAATAAATAAATAATGTTCTAATAATAATATCATATTATTATAATCTCATGTTTCGGAAATAAATAAGTAAATAAAATCAATAAATTAAAATCCAAACAAACTATTTGTCTAAATAAATAAATATAGTTTTCATAATAAATAAAGAAATAAAAGAACAGGTAAATGAAAAACAAATAAACAAGTAAATAAAATAGTTTTCATAAATATTAATAATTATTATTATATTCTAATATCAAATTATTATTATATCATAACATTTAAGAATAAAAAAGTATATAAAATCCATAAATTAAAATTCAAACAATTTGTCTAAATAAATAAATATAGTTTTCAGAATAAATAAGGAAATGAATAAGTAAATTTAAAAAATAAAAAATAAACAAGCAAATAAAATAGTTTTCATAAATAATAAATAAAGTTTTCATAATGAGATCCTGTGATTAAAAATCCTATCGCTGGCTTTTCAGCAAAATCAGTATAAACATTTATGCAGCACAAATAATAATAATAATAATAATAATATATTGTATTTGATTATAGCATGAATACTTGCTGTTATAGCATAAATACTGATTTAATACATCTTACATCTATCCACATTCCCTTGCTTAATTTGTCTACATCTGTACATACAATACTGTTTAATGTCTGTTTATTGTGTATTGTATTTTTACATATTTATTTTTACTCACTTATTTTTATTTTGTTGTCTGTGTACTAGAAGCTTCTGTGACAAGACAAATTCAGTGTGTGTGTATTCATGTGTGCGTGTGTGCGCATGTGTGCGTGTCTGTGTGTGTGCGTGCATGTGCGTGTGTGCGTGTGAGTGTGTGTGTGTGTGTAAACACACTTGGCAATGAAGCTCTTTCTGGTTCTGATTCTGAATACATAAAACATGGCATCTACAATTCTGCATTTGTGCATAACGTGACAATTATTAACCTGAAAACACAGTTCAACCTTCAGTTCATCATAGTGTGTATTATTCTGTTCCCTTATGACATTATATTAATGTTTTATGTTGGACGACAGACAAAGCTTAATTTAATATATCAGAGTTTTGAACTAGATGTTTGAAACCAACACAGAAAACACTGCTAGAAAAAAACACTTGTGTGACAACTAGAAAGAGAGAAGGACATTTCTTTCAGCATGTTTGCATGAGTGGTTGGTTCTTCCCAAAGCGGCCTGATTTCTTATTTTAAATCAATTAAAAGTTCTCCTTCAGATCAGTGCTGTCTCGAAGTCTTCCGGAGGCGCTTGTGTACTCGTTTGTTCCTGAAGTAGGTCAGTGGAGCATCAATGCTGCATTAATGCGCTAAAATTAGCCTCATCAGACCCAGCAGACGTATTTAATTAAAGAGGAAACAAACATCAAGGCATTGGGCCCAATTAAAAGATCAGCACAAACAGAATAACGACACGGGACTGAACACACAGAGATTACTGGAAGGAGGCTGAGAGACTGCAGATAATCAGCTTTACCGAAGCCTGTCTGACCAACCGGTCTGGTCACTACCTACAGACCACAAATCAGCTCTATTCTCCTGAAAATGGGTCATGTGAAGCTGAAGGCTTATTTAACCAATAAAGCAAATAAAGCCACTTTGACCGCCAGGTTTTATCAGAAGCACTTTATATGACCGCTAGATGGCGCTGCGCACTTGTGAACATGTGTATTAGCTTTCAGTGATAAACTGTTGCATCTGAAATTGTTAATAAACTAATAAAACTCAAGACATTTCCCTACAGAGCATGAGAAACTTCAGACACACTGCAGTTACATAAATAAATAAACGTTTTCTTTCTCTTATAAAAGCTTTTCTTGCTCAGTTTTTTGTCTTGTTTTTCAGTAAAATATTTTAACTTTCCTAAATCAAGATTTGCTTAACAAATGATACAGGAGGAGATATAAAGTCTTGCGTTCTGTAAAATTTATTAAAATTACAAATATCTGCCAGTAGGCTCGGAAAAATAATTGTATTTTCCCTTTGAATTATTTATTTATTTATTTATTTATTTATTTATTTATTTACTTATTTATTTATTTTGACCGCACTGATTTTTTTTTCTTGTTTTAAGTATAAACACTATTTTATTTTATTTTATTTTATTTTATTTTATTTTATTTTATTTTATTTTATTTTATTTTATTTTATTTTATTTTATTTTATTTTATTCAGAAAACAAAACTTAATATGCTAAACCATTTGGTTCGCATTTTGGTTCGATTTAAAACAATTGTAGATATTTGGACTGTAAAACAAGTCAAAAATAATAGCAAGAAAATATTTTTTAAATGTATTATTTAGTATTATTTAAAAAAAAATTGAGTGATTTGACTCTAATCAAAAAAAGAAAGAAAGAAAGAAAGAAAGAAAGAAAGAAAGACCATTTAAAATCTGCAAACAAAATATATATTTTTATTTCAACAAACTGGGCACACAAAAACGTTCTTAACAAATAATTATTGCGATATATTTCACGCAACATTCACAAATATGCTGAAAAAAATAAGTAAATGTATTGAAACAATTACGAAGAGTGAAAAAAGACGGTAGGAATGTAAATGAGCGGCTGGTGTTATTGTGGGCACATAACGGTACATTCAATACCTGGAGCGCTGCTCTGTTATAATATTCAGGCTACGCGATGATTGACATCCGCCTCATCCAATCAGCAGCCGAGTCGATGACTTTACAATAGAACTGTGTGCCAGAGAGGGGCGGGCTCAGGCACAGAGAGCCAATGGCTGGACAGGAGGGCGGGAGTTTTCTCAACTCGGGCTTTTGTTCTCTGTCAGGGCAGTAAAGTGAAGTTCGGTCACCGTTATTCCGCGGGACATCCCGTATCAGAATCACAGGGATAATATTAGAGCTGCTCTATTTCCTGGAGGAAAGACTCTCAGGAGGATTGACTCGCAGCGAACTTTCCTTTTCCTCACAATGGAAACTCCATCATCATCATCATCATCATCATCATCATGAGAAGAACGCGAAGTTTTGCTGGATGAGTTCTGACAGGATTTTACAGCGAATGAACCCTTTCTCCTCCCTCAAACGGGTTTTTAAGCATATCCCTGCGGATCTACAACTCTTTAGGAACTCTTTAGCGGAACTTTACCTCAAGTTTCTTTGAATCGGCAAGCGCGCTTTGGATACATTTCGTTTGATCGCCGCTTTTTTTGGATACAATGTTGCAAGTCTGAGGTGAATGTATCAGGCTCGGAAAAATCCTGACTGGATCTGTGATCATGGCGCTTTCAGGTAGATCTCTAGACACTTTGCACCTCATTTTATTCGTTTTATGGACTTTATCCCGTTACTCTTTATCCAGTCAAGTTCGGCAGGAGTTTGAGGTTCTGGAGGAGCAGCCGTTGGGCACATATGTGGGCACCATCGACACCAAACCCTCCTTTACTTACAGATTCAGCGAACACCACAAACTTTTTTCCATCAACGCCACGACGGGCGTCATCTACACGTCCTCCGTGATCGACAGAGAAGTTCTGCCTAGTAACATCATCAATGTGGTGGTTCTGTCCAGTCAGCCCACTTACCCCACCGAGGTGCGCATCGTGGTTTTGGATATTAACGACAACGCGCCGGTGTTTCCTGACGCGTCGATCGTGGTGTCGTTCAAAGAGGACGCGAGCAGCGGGCGTCAGGTGATTCTGGACACCGCGACAGACGCGGACATCGGGAGTAACGGAGTGGATCACACCACCTACCGAATCGTCAGCGGGAACGAACAGCGAAAGTTTCGCTTGGATATCACCGTCAATCCGAGCGGAGAGGGCGCTTTTCTGCACTTGGTCTCCACAGGAGGGCTGGACAGAGAATTAACCCCCTTCTATCAACTCCTCATCCAAGTGGAAGACAAAGGAGAGCCCAAAAAGTTCGGGTATCTGCAGGTTAACGTCACCATTCAGGATATAAATGACAACCCGCCTGCTTTTGATCAGGATCATTACCAGACCAGTGTGTTTGAGGACGCTGCCATTGGCTCTAGTGTTCTCCAAATAACAGCCACAGATCTGGACGAGGGCGCAAATGCTGACATTTCCTATTTTTTAGATGAAGGAACTCCTTTTCAGATTGACCCTAAGGCTGGGACTGTGATTATAAAGGAGGGGTTGGATTATGAGACCAGGAAGGAGTATTCCCTCACTATCCATGCAGTAGACAACGGCGTCCCCTCTCTCTCAGGCAGGTCAGAAGCGACTATAAAACTGCTTGATGTGAATGACAATGACCCCGTAGTTAAATTTCGCTACTTCCCTACCACATCCAAATTCGCTTCGGTGGATGAGAATGCACAGGTGGGCACCGTAGTGGCACTATTAACAGTTTCCGATTCAGATTCGTCCACGGCTAACGGTAATATTTCAGTTTCTATACTTGGCGGAAACGAACAGAGACATTTTGAAGTCCACAGTTCACCCGTCCCCAATCTAAGCCTAATCAAAGTAGCCAGTGTGCTCGACAGAGAGCGAATCTCCTCCTACAACCTCACCGTTTCAGTGTCAGATAACGGCAGGCCTGTCGCTCGCTCATCTTTTGCAAGTCTGGTTATATTTGTGAACGATATTAATGACCATCCACCCATATTTCAGGAAGCTGTGTATAGAGTAGACATCAGCGAGGACATTCCTAAAGGCAGCTACATTAAAGGGGTCTCAGCCACAGATGGAGACTCCGGGCAGAATGCCAATCTCCGCTACTCACTGGTGTCTGGAAACAGTTTGGGCTGGTTTGCCATCAGTGAGAACAGTGGTTTGGTTACCAGCGCAGCAGAGCTCGATAGGGAAATAGCTTCTCAAATAGTGCTGAATATCAGTGCCAAAGACCAAGGCCTGCAGCCGAAAATCTCCTACACCAAACTGATAGTGAATATCACCGACGTTAACGACCAGGTCCCCACTTTCACTCAAAGTACGTATCACATTTCCTTAGTCGAGCATTCGCCTGCCGGCTCCGAGCTTGTGGTGCTGTCCACCACAGATTCGGATCTCGGCGCCAACGGCACGGTCCGATTCTCATTTGACCCTGAAACCCCTGTGAGCATTCAGAATAAGTTCAGGTTAGATGCAGCATCGGGCCGGTTGAGTACAGCCACAGAGTTAGACAGAGAAGAAGAGAGCTCTTATTTGCTGCACATAAAAGCCACAGATGCAGGCACGCCCCCCCTTTACTCCATCTGTAAAGTCAATATCACACTAAAGGACGTTAATGATAACAGCCCAGTGTTTTACCCCGTGCAGTATTTTGCCAATATCAAAGAAAACGAGCCTTCGGGCTCATTTGTGACTACTGTAACAGCTACCGACCCTGACCTTGGCCGCAATGGCACTGTAAAATATGCCATCACTGCTGGTGACTCTTACAAGTTTCACATCAATAGCAACTCTGGTAGAATCACAACTCTAGTGCCCCTCGACAGAGAGGAGAAAACCTCTTATCAGCTGCAGGTCACTGCGACAGACGGAGGCGGATTGCGCTCGAACACACAAGCTATAGTCACAGTCACTGTTGTAGACACACAAGATAACCCGCCCGTGTTCAGTCAGAAAGAGTACAGCTTTGTAATGTTTGAGAATGTGGCCATTGACACCATTATTGGCACCGTGTCGGCCACCACAGTAGATCTGAACACAAATATTACATATTTGATTGCATCAGGGGACCAGCGCGGTCTGTTTGCTATCAAAGGCAGCACAGGGCAGATCACAGCTTCAGGGCTGATAGACAGAGAAGAGCAGGCATTTTACCAACTCAGGGTGATTGCAAGAGGTGGGGAGGTTACGGGGGAAGCATTAGTTAATATCACAGTGAAGGATTTGAATGATAATGCCCCTCATTTCATTCACAATGTCGAGCATGTGAGCGCTGTGGAGAACTGGGCCACCGGTCACCAAATATTCCAGGCTAAAGCTTCGGATCCTGATGAGGGGACCAATGGCATGGTCGTGTACAGCCTCAAACATAACCCCAAAGGCTTGTTTCACATCCACGAAAGACACGGATTGATCACCCTCACTGGCCCCCTAGAAGTCACCACCAGCTCCTACCAGGTGGAGGTCGTGGCCTCTGACCTCGGTGTCCCTCAGCACACCTCCAGCCTCATTCTCACCATCAGCGTGTACGACGTCAACGACAACGCGCCAGTTTTTGACCAGCTCTCCTATGAAGTCACCATTCTGGAATCCGAGCCAGTAAACAGTCGGTTTTTTAAGGTGGAGGCCAGCGATAAAGACTCAGGACTCAATGGGGAAATTGTGTATGACATCATTAGCGGTAACACAAATGACGTTTTTGGGATTTTCCCTGATGGGCAGTTGTATATTAAGGCAGAATTGGACAGAGAAGTACAAGATCGGTACAGTTTATTAGTGGTGGCCAAAGACAGAGCCGTCGAGCCACTGAGCGCCAATGTTAATGTGACGATTCTTCTCGACGATGTGAATGACAACCGTCCGCTTTTCAACAGCACTAATTATGTGTTCCACTTCGAGGAAGAGCAGGAGAGAGGCTCTTTCGTCGGGCTGGTTTTTGCTGAGGATAAAGACTTTGGGCCGAACAGTGAGGTACGTTACTCCTTTGAAACGCCGCAGCCAAATTTCGAGCTGAATGCCATCACAGGTGTGTTGACCAGCACGCTACAGCTCGACCGTGAATCTCTCATGAGACAGAGAGGTGCCGCGGTGTTTAGTTTCACAGTTGTGTCCTCTGATCAGGGCCTTCCCAAGCCTCTCAAAGACCAGGCCAAAGTTCAAGTGTACATACAGGACATCAACGACAACCCACCGAAATTCACCAAAGACATTTACCAGGCCTCTATCTCAGAATCCGCCCAGAACATGACGCAGCTGCTCCGAGTCTCTGCCTCAGATGTAGATGAAAATAAAAATGGTCTTGTTCGTTACAACATCGTGGAGGGAAATGAGGAAAAACAGTTCAGCATTGACAGCACTTCTGGTCAAGTTACTCTAGTGGGAAAACTAGACTACGAGACAACACCCTTTTACTCCCTCAAAATTATAACGGAGGATTCTGGGATTGTGCCTCTGTCATCCACATGTGTGTTGAGCATCAGTGTCCTAGATGATAACGATAACTCTCCGTCATTTCCCAAATCCACCCTCACAGTGGATGTTCTGGAGAACATGCGGATTGGAGAGCTGGTTGCCTCTGTAACCGCCACAGACTCTGACTCTGGTTCCAACGCCGACATCACATACAGCATCACCGCCACCAACAACCACGGCACTTTCAGCATCAGTCCCAACACTGGCAGCATTTTCCTGGTCAAAAAACTGGATTATGAAACGCAGTCCTTGTACAAACTCAACGTCACAGCCAAAGACAGTGGGAGGCCACCCAGGTCTTCCTCCATTCCGGTCATCATTCATGTGAGAGATTTTAATGACAACCCTCCTGTTTTTACACCAGGTGACATTTTTAAGTCCATCCCTGAAAACCTCCCGCTCTCCACCTCCGTCATGACTATAACAGCTCACGACACGGATGCCGACATCAACGGCCAGCTGGAGTACTCCATCGTCATGCAGACTCCTAGAGGAGGTCATTTCCGCATCGACCCTGCGTCTGGAGTGATCTACACAAACAAGGAGATTGACAGAGAGTTTTCCAACCTTTTTGAGCTGACCATCAAAGCAACAGACCAAGCCGTGCCGGTCGAGTTCCGCCGTTTTGCTCTGAAAAACATTACCATATGGGTGACGGACCAAAATGACAACGTGCCATTATTTATCTCCCAGAACGCCCTAGTGGCTGAATCTAACATAGTGATCGGTTCCATTCTGACAACAGTAGTGGCTTTTGACCCTGACGAGGGTGCCAACGGAGAGGTGGAGTATGAACTCGTAAGAGGAGATTCGGACACGTTTATCATGGACCGTTACAGTGGAGATATCAGACTCGCCTCTCAGCTCCTTCCCTCAAAGCTCATTTACAGTCTGATCGTGTCCGCTACAGATCACGGCACGGACCGCAAGACCTCACGGACGGAGCTGACCATCATCCTTCAGGGTTCAGAAGGCCCGGTCTTCTCCCAACCCAAATACATCACCATTCTAAAGGAGGGCCAACCGCCTGGAACCAACGTCATCTCTTTGGATGCCTCCAGCCCACGTGGCACCGGCACCAAGGTGGAGTTTTTTATTGTTTCAGTCCGGAGCAGAGGGAAGGCTGCAGGCCGGCTTTTCACCATTGGCCGCCACTCTGGGATGATCCAAACAGCTGCAGAACTGGACAGGGAGCAAGGCTCGGACCTCTACTTGATAGATGTATACGCCATCGAAGCCGACGCCAGCCAGCCCAGAACTCAACATGCAGAGGTGAGTAATCATGTTTTTATTTGGGGGGGGGGGGTGTCAGTGATTTTGATCGCTCTTGCATATTGTGTGAAAGGAAATCTAAGGGAACATATTCTAAAACATGTGCTGAAGTCATTTGTGTGAATGTGGTGGAAAAACCTAAGCGAGAATATCCAAACTAAAGAGGGGGAAAAGAGTGCTGGATAACTGTACATGCATTACCAAAGTTCCTGCTTGTTTTTTTCCCCCCTGTTCTTTTTTAGACGATCTGGGTTGTATTAAGTATAAATTGCTTTGCACTTGAGAATGTGGGCTTTGTTTTTTGGCAGGCTAGCTGTATTGTTTCAGCTCGGAGAGAGCATAGGCCTTAATCTCAGAGTGGAGCGCTCGCTGTGCTCTGAGTTGCTCAGGCAGAGAGAGGGGAACCCTGGGTAAAATGTGCTGCTTTGTATTCCTGCTGTGAGTGAACTAATCTCTCTTATCAGCAGTGACAAATTCAACAAATCAGACGCCCAGACAGCATGATTGCAGATATTAATAACACGAAACCACAGGATGGAATTGTTTGTTTCTTTCTTATTGTAGTAGTTTTCTGGCCAAGGAAATGCAGGGTAAAAGGGAAATGAGCCGGGGAGATCCGTGTGTGGGTCTGAGATACCTGTCCCCCGCCGAGTAAGCGGAGGAATTAGCCTGGGTTTGAACGCCTCAGGCGATGTCGGAGCAGGGTGGTCCGTGAGACCCTGCTTTGTGCCACCAGCATTGCCTGAACAAGCAATAAGTGACCATTAAAATCAGCTGACCCTCTAAGTCTCAGTGAATAGAAATTTCCTTTCAGAGGTGGCTGAGCCGAGTAAGAAGAGGAATCTCTAAAAGTGAAACTTAATCCGCACGTTCAGTTGGTACACTGCGACGCATCTGCGTTGCTCCCGCTAAACTCTCCCTCGAGGGATAGAGTTAAACTCTCGGCTGCAGGAACCAGATGAAATTCTACACTGGGCTTGTGGGTTTGTGTGCGCAGGCCTCTGCTCAAATGAAAAACAAATGTGATTCTATATATGTGTGTGTGTTTTGGAAATTTAAACTGGAACCGAAAATGTTATATTATTACAGGCTTGATGATCCGCGTTTATAAAGTGGATTTTTTTTCCTCGTTCTCTGCTGCTGTGATGAAATGTGCTTTGTGTTAGAGTTTTGAAAATAGTTTCCCGAGAGGCGTTGCTCTCCATTCTGAGAGAAAGAGAGTGAGCGTAATTAAAGCCAAAACGGTTTGCTCTGCTTTGCTTTGCCTTGTGAGGGGGTGTCATCGCTTGTGTCAGACAACGGTGTGCTCAAGTCTCTCATCTGAGGTTGTATGAAAATGTCCATGTGACGTGAAGATCATACCATGCAGCAGTGACAACAGAAGCAGATGTGTGTGACATTAGACCTGCTCAAACTCTTTCTGTGTGTGTGTGTGTGTGTGTACCTACCTAGCCATATTTTGAGTTTTTTAAAAACTCAGGAAGTTTTCTGTTAGGATCATGTTAGTGTATCTACAAGTGTGTGTATTTAACAATAGCAGTCTATTCAATGTTACATTTGGATAGTCAAGTAAATGTGTGTGTGTGTGTGTGTGTGTTGGTGTGAATATTGGGCTTTTTCTCAGTTTCAATGCAAAATAGCTTGTTTTCTTAACAAGTACTGCTCTTGTTTGCCATTAAAACATCTTTAAATTGATAAATCTTACAAACTTAATGTAACATAACAGGTTGATGCTTAGAAGAAAAAAAAATTAATAAAACAAGATATGATGATATCTCATAAAAATGTTGCTTCTCAAGTAAATGTATTTGATTGTAAGAATGCTTGCATTTTTTACTGAAAACAAACTGATCATCTGATATGGAAATGTAATATAAACTGTCTTACATAATATTGCCACATGTTACCTGCAAGGCCATATATACTGTAATTTTCAAATTTGTACATTCTCTGGGTAGATGAAGATATTATAAGTTTATAACATACTGTATATAAAATCCCCATAGTAAAATTAGTATATGTACTTCTGTTAATAATATCTATATGATGTTTTTTTATATATATATATATGTAAAAATATATAATATAAAAAATATATAAGTAGCAACCATAGATGTCATCAGTATACACTGTTGGATATTGATGTATGCAACTACAAAAAAATGTTTTTCTATTTTTTTTAAAAATACATGTTTATCTTTTATATTTACTCAACATGTATTGACAGGTTTTATAGATGTTAATATGATACTTTTCCAATTTCAAACAGGTTTCATGTTTGTTTTTACTTCATATGATAATATATTTCATAAATGTGACCCTGGACCACAAAACCAGTCTTAAGTGTCAATTTTTCGAAATACAACTATTATACTTCATCTGAAATACAACTATTATACATCATCTGAGATACAACTATTTGAAAATCTGGAATCTGAGGGAGCAAAAAAATCTAAATATTGAGAAAATCATCTTTAAAGTTGTTCAAATGAATTCTTAGCAATGCATATTACTAATCAAAAATTAAGTTTTGATATATTTACGGTAGGAAATGTACAAAATATCTACATGGAAGTTGATCTTTACTTAATATGCTAATGATTTTTGGCATAAAAAAAAATTGATAATTTTGACCCATACAGTGTATTTTTGGCTATTGCTACAAATATACCCCAGAGACTTAAGACTGCTTTTGTTCTCCAGGGTCACATATGGATTTTTAATATATATGGATATATTTCATTTGCATATGGGATAAACTTTGTAAAATCACATCTCTTTTCACCTCAACTCTTCTTTATATTTTTATTATATGCTAATCATTCAGTATGATTGGATATAATAGCATTGCTGTTGTTCTATAGTAACACCACAGGACTTTTCTGATGTTGTCTTTCTTTCTCTCTGTGACGTCTTACTCTTATTTCTGTCTGTCTGCTGCTGTAATGTGTGTGGTTTCTCTCATATGACTGATTTAAGGCTGATGAGCCGTCTCTCTTTACTCCCTTTCTCTATTTTCTGGTTGAGTGGTGGGAGGATCAGGGTTTGGACAGATAGACACGTCCACATCTCTCTCTCGGCTCAGTATCTGTGTGTAGGTCTCTACCTGAGCGTCACACCTGTGTCTGGTTGAACCCGGCATCAACCTGAGCTTTTGTAGCCAATCAGAAACACCCGGGAGTCGCTGTATGTGTCTGGGTTTGATGGGTGTATTCTGAGGGCGTGTGTTTAAAGTTAAACTGGCATCGCTTACAGCAGGCGTCTAAAGTGGACATATGTAAAGTTGTAAATAAAGATAATGCTAAGAAAACACCATTTCAGTCTTGCCATTTCTTTGTAATTATTTGTGAAATCCACTAGTAATATGTGAGTGAAAATAGTTTCTACACCACAATTTTTAGTGATGTTTGTCACTGTGCTCCTGTGAATGACTGAAGGAACTCTGTGTGAGCCGTTCATGGGTTAAGTGAAATGGCACGCTATTGTTTCTCGCGGTGAGGTTTGTTTACTCCGAACTGCAGCTGAAAGTGATTTGAGAAAGTGAATCACAGAAATCAGGCATGGATTGTGCTGCGCTGAAGGTGTGGAGAAAGTTTAAACGGACGCAGATGAAATGCTCCAGTTCACCTGCACACTGTTCTTCTCATTATTGTGTTAGAGATAGGATTTTCACAAAACACAGAACTGTGGTGGAACTCCTAACATGTCAGTCAGATAGTTAACAGTTTGGCTGACACACACACACACACACACACACACACACACACAGACACACTATTTGTTTTTTTAACTATAATAACCCTGGCATGAAGCAGCGGAGACATTTATTGCATTAATTGCATAAGACAATAAGACTTTTAAAAAAATTTAAAAAGTAAAAAATTGAATATTTTGTGTATTATTCTAACGCCATTCACAGATTTTTCTTCTTGTTTTAAGCATAAACCCATTTCAGAAAATAAATCTTAAATTATGTAAATTACGTGTATTTTTTGTACCTCACAAAGTGTTGCTAGATTTATAAATAAAACAATTGTCACTGAGGTAAGAAAAATAAATATAATTTAAGGTTTATTTCCTGAAAACAAGTTTTATACTTGTAAACTTATAAATATTTAGTGCAAAACAAGACAAAAATACTGATTCAGTGTTTGGATAAAAGCAAACAGCTTTGAGAAAATGTCCGTTTTCCACATCTTTATGGCTTTATCTGTCTTTTTTTCCCATTTCAACAAGCTGTGTTATTCTGAAAGTGTCTTTGGTCTATTTGAATCGATTAGGCCACAATCCACAGGAAGTTGAGATGGAAAGACAGGAAGACTTGCACAGCTGATGCATTCTGGGAAATGAAGTGTTTTTCCACATTTTTTTCTTTGCATTTCAGTTCATTTTAATTCTACTTCCTGTGATTTAAATCCCAGTTCCCATCATTCCAATTCAGCACTTAGTTTTAAACTTTGACTCTGAAGTCCTCAGTATCTCTGTCTTGTTTTCCAGTAAAAACATCTAAACATTCTTAAATCAAGACACATTTACTGGAGATGCAAAATGACTTGAGATATTAAGTCTTGTTTTCTGAAAACTGTATTAAACTGGAAAATGTATCAAAATGAAGTGAGTTTATGCTTAAAACAGGAACAGATATCTTTCAGTGGAGTCAGAATAAATAAACTTGATCCAAAGTAAAAACAAGATGATTTTTCTGACCTCACTGGCAGATATTTGATCTTGTTTTTTTAAGCATAAACTCACTTTATTTTGATCAAGTTCTCAGAAAACAAGGCTTA